>PVHY01002327.1:0-129842 GCA_004024945.1 Uropsilus gracilis | reverse complement strand
GGTGGCTCGTGCCTGTAAGCTTCAGCCTATGAAGCAGCTGGGGTTAGGGATCAGGGTTTGAGTCCCACCTGGGGCGGCACGCGCCTTTAATCCTAGCTACCTGGGAAGCTGAGGCTGGAGATTGCTTGAGCCTGTGGTACCCTGGGCAACGAGAGCCTGCGGTTCCATGGGCAAAAATAGTGAGACCTAGTCTCAAAAAAAAAAAAAAAAAAAAAAAAAAAAAAAAAAAAAAAAAAAAAAAAAAAAAGGAGTTCATAAAATACTAGGTGCTATGCATAATTATATAGAAGATACTAATGTGATATGTGGCCAACAGGTGATAAGTAAATGGTTCCATATGTAATGGGACTTATCAGAGGAGCACTTAGAGACAATACCATGTTGACAACTGAAAGAACTATTCTGGCAAATAGGACAGTGAGTGTGGGAAGAATGTGCATGGGGTGAGTAGAACACAGAAGACACAGACCCAGGGGCATGATTATTTGTACAATGAACATGTGGCTTTTAACACAATAGAAGCAGGGAATAAAGGGAATCGCAGGTCATAGGAAATGAGGGTGGGGAGGCAGGCAGGCCAGTAGCACCCAAACCATGAAACACTGTAAACACTGGGACAAAAGCAAAGGGGACATCTAACTGGTGTTAGACTGGACATTAAATGATCAAATTGAAGCTTTGAAGACAACGCTGTGATGTGGTTTAAAGTATGGCTAGGAGTTAGGTCATTGTGGTCTCAGGATATGCAGTGAGTGGCTGTTAGCAAAGAAATGATAGTGTGTCAGCTGGTGTGAAGTGGATTTCAAGAATTTTTTTTATCCTTCCTTTCTAGTTTCTCCTGTCTAGACACTCCCTGCCACGTTCAGGGTCCTGCTAAGCTCAGAGTAAATACTCAACACACTCCTGTATGTTTGATTATTATGACTCTTCACAAGCTGCCACGTTCTATGCCAATTTTAGTCCATTTAACAGAAATTAGATGTGCTAATTTTGATTATGAATTCACCCAGGACACTATTCAAGGTAGACTAATTGTTATGATAAAAGAAACCTCAAAATCTCAACATTTTAATCTAAGATAGTTTCTTTTTTTCAAAAGATGTATTCCAATACATTTCTTTTTTTTAATAGTATTAGGGCCCTGGAATCTTCTATTTGGTTCATTGCTCTTGGCAAGCAGATGAAAGAAACTGAATGAGATGGACAATAGTCACCTATTCTTTTTACCTTAGCCCAGAGCCACATCACTCTGCTCACATTCTATTAATGAGAACTGGTGCCTGCTTCCACCTGATTACCTGGAGGTTGGGGAGGGTATTTCCAAGAAGAGGAGGAAAACATGGATACTGATGAGCCTAAGTAGTCATCGATGACTGCCAAATGATACATATTTAATAGTGTAATTGCTAATAAAACCACATATTTCTTTTACTTTGAATATTTGTGAGGGAGGAAATCCTTATTTTACATATATTAATTATTTACCTCCCTGCAGTAATAAAAGTCACTATGATTATAAATAAAATTATTTCTGAATAAAATATTTCTCCTTGTTTAACATTATTTTCAACTCATTATCATTTGATGGATAGCATTCAATAATATCATGTTACATACATTATAAAACAACTGCCAAGGGAAATTAAAAATTCTGCCCAAGATGATCAGTTTTATAATGTCAGTAAATGTGATATTGATAAATTTTTGAACTATTTCCCCAGACCTGATGAATGAGTTCACAGGGTTAGCAAGCAGAAGGCGATAAATGAGAAAGGGATTTTGATCAAATATATACATTAGAGGCGAACAATGTAAATATTAGAAGTTAATAGAAGTTGTTGGGAAAATCAGTGAACACTAAATTAAAAAAAATAGCCCTTTAATGGTCATGCTACAAACTTAAAGAACATTGTCACATTTAAACATAATTCTTTCGAATACATATACACTGAAAGTCAACATTTGATTTATTCACTGATCTAACAACTAGTAAATATGTAAAATAAATTAATTTTGATAAATTTTCTCATTTCTCAGACGTTGCAATATCTAACCCTTTATTCAACACTTTCTGAAAGTTTTATCACTAGTTTAAGTGGAACTCAATTTTCAGCACTAATTATGTTCTAATAGTAAGGTTTTTAGCCAAGGATTGGACTGAGAAGGCCCAGATATGTGCTGGCCAATTACCGAGGATAGAGAGTAAGATGGTTTAGTCCATCCAACAAATACGTAGACAAACAAGTTCATGTCAAGTGTTTTTGAATGTTGTTATGTATCACAAGAGAAACAAGCCAACAAGCTTAGGTGCAGAAAGCGAAGGCTGATTGAGGAAACAGGGAAGCATTGCTAGAAGCCAGGAACTATTAGCCTCAAGCAAATAAACTTACAGTGGTTGTTGAGAGAAAAACATCAGAACATTAGTAAAATGTAAAGTGCTATAAAATCTTAGGTGGGTTTTAATCATTGTTATTTTCTTGGCTATAATGTTAACAGATTCCTCTAGCTTAATTCCTTTAGATTCTTCACTTTTCTTATTCAGTTTCAAATATTTTTTAATATCTACTGGGAACCTTTTTTTTGACCTATGGATTATTTATGTATGGAATTTAATGTCCAGATATTTGATTTTTGAGATATGCTGTTATTTATAATTCTATCTGATCAGGAAGATCGAGTTTTTGAAATTTATGTTTGTTGTTTTTAATGACCAAGCATTTGATATATCTCAATAACCCTACTGCTTAAACCTGAAAAGAATGTTCATTTTGCAGTTATTGGGTAAAAAGGTCTATAAATATCAATTAGGTCAATGTGGTTGATACAGACTCATTCATCTCAAAAAAATTAAATTCCCAATCATTTGGGGAATAAAAATTAAATATGGCAAATTCATGCAGAGGACAAATTTTATCCCTGTGTACCCATGACAATTTTACTATGTGGACTATTCTCAAACTTGGAAAGTTTTCTCACCAACTCCCTTTATGTTTCCTTCAGTCAAATTTGCCAAGTAGAAGGAAATGACTAACAGTTATTGATACCTGAATTTAACAAAGTCAAAATCACACACAAAAAAATGTTTTTCTCTTCAGAACTTCTGAAACATGACAGCATCAAAAGCCTCAGTTTTCCAGTATTCTCTGAAGGACTTTCAAAGCTAGTGATCCATGAATCTGGAAATGATTACATTTTGTTCTTCTTAATCATTGAAAGCACATTCAAATGAATCACCTAATTCCTCTTAAAGATGAGAAGCTGCAGGATTTGAGCTGTCTAACTTCTATGGTAGCTATTCAACTATGAGCTGTATTTTCCATATTAGACAGAAGGTTAGCCTGATGGTCTCCATTCAGTGTACACAAAAATACCAGAAATCTTTCATTTTAAATCAAATGAATTTTAATTTGATTGTGCATTTTATTAAAGTTTTTCACCGCAAGCAACAGATATGAATGCTGGCTGATTTGAATTGAAAAAACATTAGGGATAGTAGACAGCTACCTTAATGGGAGGAAAGATAGATAGTGGGGACTTGGGAATGAACAGAAAACAAAGCGATTACAAGTCTGAGGACAACGGCCGGAGCCTAAGGGAACATGTAGCCTCCGTAGTTCCCCATGTAAAGTCCTGGGTAGGTTCATATGATTAATCAAGCCTGGCTGCAATTTCACCTCTCAACTACCAGAAAAAGAAGGGGAATTATCCATTTGATTTTTTTTCCAGCATCTAAAAAGGAGTTACTTTTCTTCCTTTTTTTAAAAGGTAAGGTACATTTTTTGTTTATTTTGTTGCTTTTTTTTTTTTTTTTTTTAGACATGTCTAGGGTTGTCTTGAACACATGGACTCAAGTGATCTCTAGCCTTAGGCTCCCAGGTTGCTGGGACTACAGGCACATGCCACCATGCCCAGCTAGGAGTTAGACTTTTCATTTGACCAGGCTTCATACAATAGAAAATATCTTCTAGTTTAGAAAACAGTTCAGACAACAAGCAGGAAAACACTGGAAAAAGCCTACTAAATAATTCTTTTTCTTTATAATTTAATATTTTCACACCATAAGACCAAAGGAGTTTCTTGCTTTTTTTCATATTTTGATTTCTCAAAAGAAATAGATAGCACTTTGACGTGGATGTGGAGAGAAAGGGACACTTTTATACTACTGATGGGAAGGCAAACTGGTCTAGCCATTAGGAAAAGCTGTGTGGAGGAAACTTAAAGTACTGAAAATAGAACTCCCAGCAATCCCAATTCTGAGAATCTACCCAAAAGGTTACAAAAATTCTAATCCGAAAGGACACCTATGCTCAGAAGTTTATTGCAGCACTATTTACAATATTCAGAAAATGGAAGCAACCCAAATACCCCAAAATAGATGAATGGATCAGAAAGTTGTGGCACATGTACACAATGAAATACTATTCATCAATCAAAAAAGACAAACTTACATCATTATGGATGGAGTTAGAAGGAGTCATGCTAGCAGAAATAAACTAGGAAGAAAGAAATACTGGATAGTCTCAGTTATATGAGGGATATAGGGAAAACAGACAAACAGACAAGAAAAATTTAAAACTGTCAGCAGAACTGAAGCACAGAGCAAGAGAAGGGGATAGGGAAAAAGTCAGGGGTGAGATGGGTACAAAAGATTAAGATCTTGGTCCATGGTGATAAGGTGATGGGAGAAGGGAGATCCCTGGGGTAGACAATAATGTAAAATAACATAAAAAACTAAATTAAAAAAAAACAACAAAGCCATACTAAAAAAAAAGGAAGTAAATAGCACTTTAGTATCATGTTTATTTGCATGAGCTGTAGTATTAGAAAAACTGGGTATTACAAATGCTGTAAACACAGGGCTAAGACTGTCTAGCTGATTTATCACCTAACAAGTCCCAGCACAAAGATTAAGTGTTATACAAGATGCAAAATTTATATATTTATCTATTATATAAGATTTATATATCTATTGCACCATGAATGTATCAGGCACTGTGTACTAGATACCAACATGTGAACTCAACAGGTAGAAATCACTGTTCTCATGCGGCTTACATGTTACTGGGAAAATACACAAAGACATGAATATAGTTTGAGTATGCTGGAAGGTCTTAAGTGTTAAGGAAGAAAAATAAATCAAGAGGAGGAAAGGGAGTATAAAGATTGGAGCAGGGGTTTGTAATTTAAGTAGGGACATCTGGCAGTAAGAGTCTGACTACTTTTTGAAACATTACTTGCCTGAGGCTTGCAAAGTAGCCAGGGGATATCTGGAAGAGAATACTCAAATATCCTAAGGTGAGATCATGCCTGGAATGTTTCAGAAACTGAAAGATGTCACTGTGACTTTGCCTTGAGAGGGAAGATATGTAAAGCGGTTAAAAGGAGACTATGACCTCTGTGTGTGTGTCACACACAAAAATTATTGGAGGGTTTGGAACACAGGGCTGTGACAACGTGTAATTTATGTTTTGAAGGATAATTTTGGCTGCCCTATTAAGAAGCAGAGGGGCAAGGACAGATGTGGAACCACAAAGGTAGATTTTTCAGATTCAGGAAGGAGATGGTGGTGATTTAGATGACAGTAGCAGGTGGTGTGAACAATTAAGTTCTGGTTTTAGAGGTAATGCCAAGAGTATTAGCTAATGAATTGGCCATGAGTTGTGAGAACAAGAGATGAGGCAAAGATAATTGAAATTTATTTTGGCCTGGACAACTGGAATAATGGAGTGGCTGTTCACTGAACTGGGCAGGGCTGCAGAAGGGCCAGGTTAGAGAGCAGAATGGGAGTTTCACTTGGCATCTATTGGGTCCAAATATGGGTGAAAGTGTTCTCTGGAGGATCCAGCATCATAAATATGGGGATCTGTCATTTGGGCAGGTGGTATGATAGACTGCCCACCTGTGGGGACCTAGAGAGTCAAGATTCTCTGGAGCTTGCCAGACTGTCTGGCAAGTTGTGGAAATTCTCCTCTCTCCCTCACCCAGCCTCACTTCCCAGTCTCTCCCCATCCCCTCAAGCTTCAGCCGCCCATGTTTGCCCATTTCCCAAAGGGCAAGGCATCCAGTTGTGCTGACCACTATTTATTCTGCCCTTAGGAAGCTGTCTAGACAAGGTCTTTCACATTTTGCTAATAGACTTTTGCTCTTTTTCAAAAATTTAATTTTAAGGTGGTGAGTAGATTGAATATATCAAGTTTGTTCCCCAAGGTACTTACATTTCAAGACTTGAAATACATAATTTAGCACAGAAAAGATTTTCAAAATGTCTGTATCCTGGAGGGAAAACATTGCCTATTGTTAGAGCATTTAAAAATAAATTGGCCGTTATTTTCACATAAGTTTGTTAGAAAACTCAAAAGATATGTTATAGAAAATACATCTAATTAATTTAGAAATGACTAGACATTTGAATGTCAAAACACAAAGTTTTTTCTTTCCTTTTATTTTTCTTTAAACCCGGAGATGGTGTTTTAGGTTTTTAGAAGCTTTCATTTTGAAGCCTGAAAATCTGGCATTTGCTCATTCTTGGCATGGTGACGAGAATATGAGAGGTTTTTCATGTGATAGGACAGAAGGCCTCTTTGATTTTCTAGGAGAGCACAAACTTGGAGAATGTGAAGCTTGTGGAAAGGTAATTGGAAAGGAAACCCCCAGGGAATGACCACCGGTCTGCCAAACTTTCTCTTGGGGAAGCACTGATAGAACAGGGACTACATTGTCCAGCTAACTAACTACGCAGGCCATCTTCCTAGTTCTCTCTGGTGAGTTTCTGGCAGATGTTCCGGATTTGCTTCTGGGTCCTAAATGTACCACGTTTCCTATGTATTAAACAGGAACTTAGGCTTGTCCTCAGCTACTCTAATATCCCCACTCTGGGTCTCTGGCTTTCTCTAACTTCAATGACCCTTCTAAATGCCCAGCATGGAGAGAGGGTTTGTTTATTCACCCATAGAGGTAGGTTCCTTCTTTCAAGCTGTGCATTCGTTCTCATAAGCAGTGGATATCTTTGGTGCCCTGCTGAGATCCCTTTTATTGCCCTGTACACTTGTCCCTGAACTTCAGTGAGTGTTACTGCTAATGGGACACAGCTGCACAATTATTTGGAGAATTGCCCTTGACTGATGGGAGTCACCTTGTTCAAACTGGACAATAACTAATCTGGGAACACAAATACCTGTTCCTCTCATCCCAAAGTAAGGCAACTCTGCAGTGCATTTTATACTGAGTCACCTGTGATTGCATTAAGGCTTATATTTCTTGAAACCACAGTCTTTCTTGGATTCTTCTCCCTTTTCTATTTTACTTCCTCCTCTCTCACAGGTGTCCTTGGAGGGCATGCCCTTAATAGCCTTTGCTCAGACTCTGCTTCTAGGGAAACTCAGGCAATGACAAAGCTCCTGATCCAGTGAGAAGTATATGTTATAGCACCTCACTTTGGGGGGAGGGGTGGCAAGGGTCTTAGCTCACTCAGATTATGTCAAGCAGTCTTTTCTAGTTTTTGAATGTGACAGAAAGTGAGCTGAGAGGGAGAGAGAAAAAAAAAACCCTACTGGCAATTGCCTGTTGACCCTCAGAGAAAGACTTGCTGGTAGTTGGCATTCATCTGAATGATAGAGACTTGGTTCCATGCTAAATTTATAGACAAATGTCACCTAATGAAAAGTGCAACATGAGTGTGCAAGGGCACTACAAAAGAAGGCATCAATCATAAGGGTTTCACAAAAGAGAATTTTAATCTGCAGAATATTTTCCCTTTTTTGGGTATCTGTCAAGCCTTTTCATGATACCTGACCATTATTACTTTTACCAAGTCAAGAGCTAGTCTTGGAATAGTTTGAATTTAGATTTCTCCATCAAAAGCATTATGAGTTTTTTCAAAACATGTTCTGTGAACCAGGAATGTCAGCATCACCTGGTAGCTCATTAGAGCAGCAGAATCTTAAACCCAACCCCAAATCAGTTGATTAGAATTTATTATTTGTTTACTACATTTTAGAAGGATAGGTTTCTTAGGAAAGGACAAAGAGAAAGAGAGGCACCTGCATAGTCACAGGTGGAACTAAATGAATATTGTTCTGTAGTTGTGCTGTTTCATGTTTTGTTTAAATTATAAAGCAGCAAATAAATAAATAAACAAACAGCCTTGTGTGTTATTCATTGACTTTAAGAAATCAAAGTGGCCCCTTTAAACCCCACTGTTGAAGGGAATAACCTAAAGGCAGTCATGTTAATTCAAGGTAGGATGTTGTTGGTTACATGAATACCTTCCTGCTATGGGTGGGGGAAACTGTATTTTCATACTCCCTTTTTTTTTTAATGGGAGAGGACATTTTTCTTACATCATTATAGTCTCTATAGTTCTCCTGTTACCATATCACCCATGAGTCGTGTCACCATATTCCCTGTGTTCATTCCTCCCCTGATTTGTGCCTCCTCCCTCCCCATCCTGGACTGTATGATCCTATGATCAGCTTGTTAGTTTTGAATTTCTCCTGATACCTTTTTAATGAAGCTTTTGGAGTTTCATCTAGTGTCTTGGTACCACTGACCTAATGCAAAGAGATTCCAGCTGACCAGCACCTACTCAAATGTGTTTTAGTTCTCATTGATACAGGTCTCTTTGCAACAGGAAAGACATGCTATATTTGATGTTCTTTGCAAAAGCTTCAAAAAGTACCCTGTTAAAATTCACAATTTTTCTCTGCAGTTTTCCTATCAATGTGGTCTTTTGCTAAAAAAAAGTTAATGTATTAATGTTCTATGACTTTGATTTCACTAACCTAAATAAAAGAACTTCACCATAGGTATACTTTTAATCCTTGGAAAAATGAATATTTAATGCAATTCTCAAAGAGTTTATGAAATACCAGAAGAAAATTTACTACACGAAAATTATGCCACAAGGGAAAAGTCAGTTCAAACAGAAATAATCTAACTAACAAAAAGCATAATGAATACTATAGGACAAATGAGTTGGCCAGGTTTTGTTCACCATTAGTGTCTATGACCAGCACCTGTCATAGGTGTCTGTCATAGGGACTGTGCCCTCCCTATGATTGTATATACCTGACCCAGTGGACACACACTGGGTATGAATGACCTAGGCCTGGGAGGAAAGGATAAAAGGGTAAGAGGACTTGAGGAGACCACAACTAAGAGAAAATATGAAGAGAACAGTAAGAGAGAAAGAGGTCAGAAAAAAAGTGAAGATTCTGGGGCAGGGGGGAGAGGGGGACGGGGGAGCACTGCCCTAGCTCTGGCCCTGGCCTGCCTGGTATGTCTGTGTAAGCTGCTAGAACTAGTAAAGAACCTACCAAGGGCCTGATGTTTGTACTACAAACACATACTATAGGATGTTAATTCCTACTGCAGGATATTGTAGGTATCTGCAAGTCTGCATGCTTTATTTATGGACTGATGCCTTCTTGTCAGACTTTCTGAATGGATTCCTTCAAGTGCACATCTCAGGTTCAGAAGTCCATGGCTATTCCGCCGACCGATTTGTATTTGTTCAGATGTAGACTTCCTTTATATAGGTAGCTAACATCGGACACTGCTTTCCAAACACTGGGTTAAGACTATGAAAATTGTTAGATTTTATACTTATTATGAATGTACTATCGGATATTGTTTTATAACAAACCTGAGTGTCACATAGGAGAAGCAACTTGCTTAGTGTATTGTACTTAGAAGATAACAGCACAAGCTTTGAAATCAAGTTTCTTTCTTGACCTTAAGCACTGGACTATATTGACACACATTATTTTAAAATAAATATGCTCAGAATTATGTCAACTCTAGTTTATTTACAACAACCAGTAATTGCTCCCAAAGACATTTAATCCCAATAACCTTTACCTCATTTGTTTGATACCTAGTATATGCTATAGTCTGTGATGGTGGTATGTAGTTCAAAATTCAAATTCAAATTGTCATTTACTCATCACTATGCTAGTCACTCTTCTGATTACCTACGAATTGTTCTATATCAAACCAATTCAAGCTTAGTCTCATAAACTAACAACCCCACACTCTTTCCTATTCCTAGGGTTGACAGGATTCAGTTACCCCTTGACTGTCGCCTCTCATGCAGCTGCATCCTGGCTGTGGCTGGGCAGTCAGGATGGAGTCGTGACAAGAATCATCTTGAAAACTTCCTCAATTCCCTGCCTAGTTCCCAGGACAGGAAGGTATTAAGAGCTGAGAGCCTGGCTGGAGTGAGTGGGTCTTTCTTTCACACTATCTCAGTCTGGTCTTTTCAGCATGGTAGCATAAGGTAAACAGACTTACGACAGGTAGTTCAGGGCTCCTGTGATGTGTGACCTGAGGGAACATTAGAAGTTATGAAAGTTTACTTCCATATTCTGTTCACGTGAAAGGAGTCCCTGAAACCAGCCTATTTGAAGAGAGGGAACTAATCCCCTTCACTTAATAGAAAGAGTGACAAAACATTTGCACACATGTTTTAAAAGCACCAGATTCAGTTGCTTATGAAATTAACTTATTTAATTATCAAATTATCAATGCAAAGTAGACATTATGTTTATAGTATAGTATAGTATAGTATAGTATAGTATAGTATAGTATAGTATAGTATAGTATAGTATAGTATAGTATAGTATAGTATAGGAATTTGATCTTCAGGTAGAAACTGTCATCTGCCTGTTTCCACAATGTAATTCCATTCTCTCACCCATTGCATTCTAGTATATTAGTCCAAAAATATATGTTTCAAAAGAACTAGGACCAAAAATTTAGGAATAAAAAGTAGGACCAGTCCCAGAACATTAAGTACATCAGTAGTAGTAACTATTCATTCATTCTCTCAACAAATATATTACAGATCGCCTACTGCCAGCTACTAAGGATACAGGGAGATACCAAGAGGCTCCAAGCAGAATAAGGATATAAGCATCTGAGTGCATGTATTAGTGTCAGAGTATTTTAGAACATTAAGTACATCAGTAGTAGTAACTATTCATTCATTCTCTCAACAAATATATTACAGATCGCCTACTGCCAGCTACTAAGGATACAGGGAGATACCAAGAGGCTCCAAGCAGAATAAGGATATAAGCATCTGAGTGCATGTATTAGTGTCAGAGTATTTTTTCTGTGACAACTGTCATAGACTTTAGAATGTAGAAGATCTGACATTTAACAGATAACCTGGATATAACAGTATTTCTTCAAGTTGTAATAAGTACTTGAATGAGGTAAAGGGTTCAGTGAAATTTGTGAGGGATGTTTCTTATTCCAGATGCTTCAGTGGAATTAATGGTCATATTACCTCACCTACCCTCATCAAGAAATAATACAGTTCAAGTCATACCCGAATTATTATTACTTAGCATTGGTAACATGCTAAACAATGGACATGTAACTTTAAGAAGGGTTCATTAGAATACTTCGTGGAATTCATACACACACAGAAGAAAAATAAGCTTCCTTTCTGCTAGAGTTGCCAAGCTGTGAGAATATGTATAATGTGTAGTAGATAGTCATATTGAGGAAGCATATCTGACCACAGGAATAATGATGCTAAAAGACAGAGAGGAAAAAAATCTTGTGGGGAGGAGAAGAAGAGAGCAAATGATGGGAGAGGGAAGGAAAGGAAAGAAGGGGAAAGGAGAAAAAAGACTGATAGCACCAATGAAGTTAGTCTGGGTATCTGTTAAAGTTGTATATTCTCCAGATCTTGTGTACTTAGTCTCATACACTTGCGTGCCTCAGTCTATTACGCACTCAAGCATGAGACTGAGGCAGGACTCTCTTGTCTGCCATTCATCTCTTTCCTTGAGTGCTACATGCTTGTATGGTACTTGGTGCTTATGAGTGTTTACTGCATCAGCAAGTGAAAAAAGAGATGGTTGGATGACCTAGTCAATTTGAGAAAGCAGAGGGGGAAAGAACCACACTTTAGAATTTGCTCCCTTCTACTTGTAAGAAAGAATGTAGCTAAGCTGATGAGTCAGGGGATAATCTAGTATTTTTATATTAAGAAAATTGAATAATACAGTAGTTTGTTAAGGAATTGAAAGCAGAACTACTAGGTGATCCAGCAATCCTACTTCTGGGTATATATTAAAAGGAAATGAAAACAGGATGTAAAAGAGACATCTGCATTCCCATGTTTATTGCAACTTTATTCATCATAGCCTGAAAACAACCTAAGAGTCCACCATCAGTTGAATGGATACAGAATATGTAGTAGATAGACAATATATAAATAGATAGATGGATGGATGGGCAGATAGATAGATACTAAGAGCTAGATAAAGAGCAAGAGAGAAAGAGAGACAGAGAAGGATTGGTAAAAATAAAAATGTTTAAGTATGAGATGAATAAACCCTCAGGATATAATGTAAAATATGGTGACTATAGTTGATAACACTGTTTTGCGCAATTAAAGTTTGCTATGAGAGGAGAAGCTAAATATTCTCATTCCCCTCCCAAAAGACAGATATGTGAGGTGATAGACATGTTAATGAATTAAACTGGAGAGGGGATGCTTTCATAATGTGTGTATATGTATGTAGTGCATGCATATGTATATATATACATATAAAATGACCACATTATACATATTTAAAATATCTTACAATTTTAGATATCAAATTGATATTGATTCAAGTACTTCAACGAAAACTCATCAGTGATGTAAAATACAAAACCATAATAAGCAACAATTTCTCCTCCACTAGGGCATGAACACAACTTGGGTAATGAAATCAAATACCCAAGCCCTTAAAATACTTTCAAGTTTCAAAACTGACTTACTGGAAGGAAACACAATACTGATAAAGCACACAGTCATGAGAAAGTTAAGAGAGAGTTAAAGCCCTCATAATTCTAGCTTTTGACCATTCTGGACTTTACACCTATAAAATTAAGGGAACTTCCTTCTGAATCAAATAACAACTGGAATTAGTACAATCCGAGAATACTAAGGAAGCTAGAGCTATAGGACCAAAACATAATCAGATTGGATGTACCTGCATAAACCTCAGAGGCGTAATTTGAAAATTACTAGGTCAGCTTGTTATTTTATAGCACATAGTCCCTGAAAATGATGTGTAATTTATCACTCAAGCATGTGGATGAAAGGTTCCTGGTGGGTAGCCAGGCCTTGTCTTCTCTGATAAATGTGGCGTCCTGAGATTGTTTCCATTCCTGGCAAGACTATGAACACAGTAGGTTTCCATGTTATCACCCTTCATTTCCAGTTCTGACAATCCAAGCCTTGTTATTAAGAAGAAATCTAAACAAGTATACAAACCAATAAATATTCAGCAGATAAAACCTCATAAGGAACCCAGATGTAAGGGAAGTTAGTATCAGTTGTCACAGGTTATGATAGAGATTCTAAGTCTTTCTTTCAACTCTGAAGATTGTTGCCCTAAGAATTCTGTGCTAACTCCTCCTAAACTAACTTATACTCATTTACACTAAGGAACAAATGTGAGTCATTGAAGGTATTTCTCCTCCAAAGTGCATTGGTGACTTAAGACAGAAAAGCTTCACTTAAGGCAAAGATTTCTGATGGTGAAATCACCAGGAGAGTGAGAAAACATAAGCGTATTTTGGAGCCAGTGGGTTTTTCCAAATACTGTTTTGGCACTGTGGAAGAGTATCAGCCCAGACAACAGCTTTGCTAGATATTTATAAAATAAATTATAATTTCTATTCATTGGTTTATTCATCTGTTTATATACTTTTCTAAACTCATATAGTCAACAGATACGTAGGGTTCATTTGGATTCCATTTCTCCCTAGTTGAATAGATTTCTTAATCACTTTATTTCCTAGTTTCCTCTTCTAATTTGGGGATAATAATAGTATCTACCACACAGTGGTTTGATGAGGACTAATTAAGTTAATAAATATAAAATTCTCCAATATATGGTGATAAGCATTTTGCATTCATATTAATGGAGTGATGCACCAATGACTCTCTTAGCAATAGGTATATAAAAAAGGAAAACAGCATGACCAGTCTAGTGTGGAAAAAGTCAGGCTGAAGGTGACAAGACATGCTTTAATATGATATCAGTTAAGACAGGAAGCTAGGAAGTCATGCAAGTATCCTTTGCAAGAATCAAAGAAACAAATGCTACTGGTCTGAACTAAAGTAAAGGATAAGAAAATGAAGATTTAGTGAGATTGCAAAGAGGATGGAGACATGAATCTTTTGGAAGTAGAATGAAACATGAAATCTTGCTGGATGCAGGAGGGCAAATTAAATGAACAGGAGTTTGGAAAGGAATAATCTATTCATAAAAATGATCTGACATCTTCAAAAAGAAATTTCCTAAATTAAGCATTTTCAAAGAGCCTTCTATGAAAGCTCACTGACTAAAGACACTTGGGAATGTTGCTTCGTTCAGAGAAAGATTCATTTAGCCAAGAAGAACATACTCAGAGGAGTTGGAAGAGTCAAATGGGGCTTCTTAAGGGATCTGGTCATGCTGCTGATTCTAAGTCTGGGTTAAGGGCACGAGGACTAGTTCTGGGTGGAGGTTGTTCAAGCTGAGGTACCTAAATAAGTTTTCCTAGCAGGTGGGAAGATTAAAGCAAGACTGGTGACAGGGTCAGCAGTTAATGGTTTGTTGTGGGTGCCAAGAGGCCTTGCTTCTGTCCGGTTTATAACCTGTGAGTATTGTTTATGTTTGGTGAGGAACAGTGTGGCCTAATGTCAGGAGGGCCATGTTTTACTTTCTTAAAACCCTCTGCCGAGTTTTATATGGGGATTGCAAATCTGAACAGCAAGCCCCTAATGGTTAGCTCATAATTTTATGAACTACCAGATGGTGTACAAGAAGGACATATTAGCAACTCACACACTCAGCTGACTTTTTTTTAACTTTGCTTTTCAAGAAAGCACCCATATGCATCAAGAATGAAAAGGGGGAAATGACAGAGACAAATTGGTGCCCAATTGATGAGAACAAGCATGAATCTCACAATCATAAAGTGGTATGAAAACAATGTAATCAATTACCCAGAAAAGTTCACATCAAGAGAATAGGTAACCCAAGAAAGAAAGAAAGAAAGAAAGAAAGAAAGAAAGAAAGAAAGAAAGAAAGAAAGAAAGAAAGAAAGAAAGAAAGAAAGAAAGAAAGGAAGGAAGGAAGGAAGGAAGGAAGGAAGGAAGGAAGGAAGGAAGGAAGGAAGGAAGGAAGGAGAAAAAGTTTCACGAGTACTTAGAGCAACTTCAGATTGTTTCAGAGATTATTAAAAGAAAATTCAAGTTGTATTTCTTTAATGTACTTCACACCATTAACTTTATCAAGAAGATGACCCCCACCAAGAAACAGATGAAACAATTCAACTGGCATTGAGTACAGACTTATTTAAGAAAATCACAAATTAAAGACAAAGTCCTGAGGTACCTTTGCATTTATAACTTGGTGTTGGCCATATTAAAAATTTCAGCTGAAAGAAGAAAAAGTAAAGTAATTAAAACGACTTCTCTTGATGTGGGTATGACCATCCTTTTCATCTTAAGTAGAAATGCCCAGCAGATGTCTTTTTGTTTGTACCCCATGGCATTTGGAATACTGATCTTTGTGGGTGGATGTTTGTCCATGAATGTGAAACTCATTCTTGAAGTTCCAATCAGAAAAGAGAGACCCTCTAGTTCCAATTATCATGGTAGAGGGAACTCTGTAGTAGACTCTTTTTTTTTTTGGGAGATTAGGTCTCACTATTTTGCCCAGGGAACTGCAGACTCATGTTGCCTGGGGTTCCACGGACTCAAGTGATCTCCAGCCTCAGCCTCCCAGGTAGCTGGGTTTACAGGCATGCGCCACCATGCCCAGCTACTTTTTTTGAAACTAGGTCTCGCTATGTTGCCCTGGGCAGGTCTCAAACCCATGGACTCAAGCAATTCCTGGTCTCAGCCTCCCTTCCTAGGCTGGGATTAAAGGCATGTACCACCACACCCGGCCCTGTAGTAGACTCTCTTACAGGTGGGAATGGAGCAGAAGTGGATTCTAATCTTATAGAAAGTTGTGTCCTTTCTAAAAAGGAGTGGAGTCCACAAATCTCTGAAATACTAATCTTTGAAACAGAAGCAGGAGCCAAGACAGGAGAAACACAAATTGCACAAAAGAGGGAAGATGCAGGATAAAAAAGAGGCAGAAGAAAAGTCAGAGAGCTGGAAGATGGAAAAATGAAATCTGAGGACCTTCCATATGCTAACCACTTAGCTATCCACTAGGGTCTGCAAACCCCATTAATTTTCACAAACCTCCCTAAGTTAAATGTGACTGTTTATAGTTTAGGGGAAATGGAGGCGAGTGAGTCTAAGTCATTTACTCATCTGGTCTTGAAGGTTAAAATAATTTTAGATGTTAAAGCTTTTATTGGCCCTCCAAAGAAATATAGCACATATGGACATGTACGCTATATTTACATGGTATTAGAATTTTATAGAGGCAGGGGAGATGAGATTATGTTAAGAAATATCTATAATCACATTAAAGTAGACAATAAAAGCTTGAAAAATACTGTTCTAAGCAGAGGCAAAAACTAAATTGCCACCATCTCAATTATTTTTTCAATCTATCCTTCCTCATTTAAAATGTTCTTTTATTTCATGTTTCTGGTTTCTATTTTCATTCAGAATCAAACCTATCTTTCCTCATTTTTATAGTAACTTAGGGTCAAATGATTACTGATTATTTTCATTACCACCATTATTAAGTGTTTACTTTTTGTAAAGTTTTGCTTGTAAACTCTCTGTCTAGATATATTCCATCTGTCACAGTGTTCTCCATTGTTGTTACCATGTAGGAGACTAAGTCTTCTACATCTGGTTAGTTCAGCAGGTGTTAGAGAAAACAGCTGTCTGGTATACTTTCTCTTAGAGACAAGAGAGCATTTACACAGTGTGGTCAACAGAGAGCCAAAGATTCCCATTAGAGAATGCTTCTGTTCTTTCTCCACTCTCTAACTCATTCCTCCCCTAGCAAAGACTCAACTGACAGATGAGTTCAAAAGAAGTTAAGTATGTTTGGCTCAATTACTGCCCTGTAGGATTGAAACAGGGTAACAAGGAAGGGACTTTTTAACTTAGCTTGAAACACAGGCCTGCTTCCCTCTATGAAGCAGGCTACAAACAGCTCATTTACCTTTACCTTGAGGCCGCCACACCTAGGCCTGCTTCTCTCCCTAGGAAGCAGGCTACATACTATTCACTAGCCTGCCAACAAAGAACGTTCATCCTCATCTTTGGCATGATATTTTACATGAGCATGTCCTCATGGGGAGACTGGTGTTCTTCAACTACTTGTAAATCATGTGTAAGTTCCAGTTGAAGGAGCCATATTGAATAGTAAAGAGAAGACATGTTCTTAAAGTAGCACTTTTCAATCATAGAGGCTAAATTTTGTTTTCAGTCTGATGGATGCCTGTAACTATCAGTTGTTTCTAAATTGGGTGGGTAGAAAAGATAGTTGCTAAACATTACCTGAGAAGCTAATCTTTTCCCTCCTTAAACCCCCACATGAATTTTCCTTAGAAGCAGTTTTCCTAAATTTGAGGTAACTTTCTTAGGTCCAGTCATTCTACACAGTTCTTCAAATGGACCGTAGAATGGCTAGGATTTAATAATTTATATCAATTATATGGTTGACTTACCTCACGTAAAAAGTTAAATGTGCGAATCAATGTATTAGGATTGTCACAGTGAGTTAGGTATGACACTCATCTGGTTAAATGCCTCTTTAGTGTTCAATGATGTGAGTTAAGAACTTTTAAAGGAGAAGCTCAGAGTTATCTCATTATCTGGAATTCCCTCAAATATTTATACAGCAAATACAACTAATACTCTGCATTTGCTGTTCTATTCTCTTACAGCAAGGGATGCATATAAAATGGATTTCTAAATTCTGAGACCTAAACAAAACAAAAGGCTTCCAGAAGTTGCACAGTGTTAGATCCAGGAAGACTTTCTTTCACAAAAAAAGTGTTAACATGGCTGTTAGTTCCTTTTCTGTTTTTGTTTTTTACTTAATTGTAGACAGGACACCTGGAAACACAGCATGCATTTGAACCCTTAAGGAAATAAAAATAATAATAACAACTCAATTATTTGCTAAGCATGACAATAAAACGAACTTATTTCCTAGTGGTATTTTAAATACTATGAATTAAAGTCACCAAGTTCTGTTCACTCTGAGGGAATAGGAAATAATCTTTATTTATTAATGTTCTGTTAGTCAGGTTTTCGTCACTCCCAGTGAAATGTTTTTGTAACATAGAACATACAAAAAGTGGTAAGACACACTTCCTATTCTGAATCTATTCATAGTCTAGAGTTACCTTAAAATGGATGGAAAAAGACAATGAAGGTAAATACAGAAAGGATAAGATTGGACCACTAACTTGGTCTAGAACAGACTGTTTGAAACAGTTGAACCAAGAAGAACCTGAAAATAAGAAGGCACTACTTCAGGCTAAGGGGAGAAGAGGCTCAGCTGAAAACAGTAAAACTGTAAATAAGACAAATGAATTTTAAAGGAGCATACGAGTAAATCCAAATGAGAGAAACAACCAAGGGCAAGATCTGAGTCAAATTAAGCCACCTCACTTCACACACTTCAGTTAAAATGTAGTCCTGCTTATTCTATGCTGAGTGGAGGAAGACTATTTGAACTATTGTACATTATAGACAAAAACATCATGTTCAATTACTATGTCTTTCTGTCTTCCCTTTGGTCAGGAAATGCATGTCCTTACACTTGCTGAAATTTTGTTTTGGTAATGATTCATTATAGAAATATCATAACTTTTCTCAATTCCTGCTGGGGATAATCCAGACATTAAGATTTTCCCCAGAGGTTTATTAATAAACATTCTCCTTTAAATCAGATATGGAGTCAAGTCTCTGTCATATCTTCTTTTCTGGTCTCCAACACTTTATGGCTCATTTTTCCCATGGCCTTTACTGAGGGAAGAGTGAATCAGTGAATGGAGAAGGTATTGGCTACTGAACATTTGTGTCTGAGAGGAGAGAAGGAGGAAACTCAGTGATTCACTGATCAGAATTAACAGCTGTAAAGCTGTTTAAAGGAGTCTAGAGGAATCTCCTTAGATTGAGTATTATTTTTTTTCTTTAGTAATCATCATAACTTTGATGGTTTTATCTTCCACCTGTCCATGATTACATAAGAAAATTTCCCAAATTTTAGTGATTTATTTAAATTTAGATAATAACTATGCCAGATTAGTTCTTGGCTTATTTAGTTAGATTAATTCATGCATTTGAGGTCAACAAATAGATTGACATTGGCTGTTTTTGATGACTGTGGCTGTTACAACCAAGACAAAGGCCTCTCCACATGGTCTCTTTTCTTCCAAGCTGGTTTACATTTTTGTCTTAGACTTCAAAAGCAACAGATGAGTAAGCTCTAGTGAGTAAGCACTTTGTAAGTCTCTGTTTATGTCATATTTGCTACCATCCCATTGACCAAGGTCATGGTCAAGGAAGTAGAAAACAATTTCCTCTTAATGGGAGGGATGACAAAGACACATCCCAAGTTATAGGGATATTAGGATGGGCATAATTTGTGGCTATTTCTGGCCAGCAGTTTACCACTGCTGCACATGAAAGTCAGGGCTGTGCTTGAGGCCTAAGTGGCACACCAAATCATTTATAGGAGTGTTTATAGGAATTTTTTTAAAAATCAGAGTCTAGGACTTTATCTCCATTGATGCAGTGCCAGGTGCCAATTTATAGAAAAGATATAGGTCCTCTAAGACACTGACTTTCCAGCTAATAAATTTTTCCACAGAGTTTGTTTATTTTGATATGCGAACTCTATTTTGGTCTTGTTAACATGATAGGTCAATTCAGTTAACACATTCAAAATCATAGACCAGCTTTTCAAAGTCATAGACCAGTTTTCCTCAGACTTACTAGTGTATCAGAATCACCTCCACAATTTGTGAAAACACATGATTGGACCCCATCCCTAAAGATTCTGAATGAATAGTCCTGAGTAGGGCCCAAGAATATACAATTTTAAGTTCTCAGGTGCTGTTGTTGCAGTTGCTTGGAGCTAACATTTTGAGAAACCACTCACATAGACACTACCTCAATTAAAGATAGTGCCTCACCAAATTGGGACTTATTGCCTGTGAAAAGGCTATGACTATTACAGTGAATGAAAATGACTTTTTGCAAAATCTTTTGCTTTGGGGCAATTAGATATTGCAGAGAGTAAGCAATCACTCTCACAGGGTAAGTTTCCTCTTCTAGACCAAGAGACTGTTCCAATAGCCTGAGACTTGTAAAGTACGCTAAGGACTCTCAGTTGGTACACAGTTCAGCTCCCTGTCTTCTCTCCCAACTTCTGATTAAATCATCAGAAAAGATGAGGATTTGGAGTAGTTGCAGCAAGAAGCCTGAAACTTTCAGTGCCCTACATGAAAATCTGAGCTGCTCCAGTGAACTCATTCAGGCAGTTAAAAATTATCAATCAGAACCCACAAAAGATCTCAGATGAGTCCCTGGGGAGTCTATGAACCTGACCCTCTATTAACAGGGAGCTAGTAATAATAGTGAAAATCACTTACTCTTTCCTAGATAAGAGCAAACACTTTTTAAGTGCGGTATCTACAGCCCATGCCTTGATCATAAGGAACAAACCACTCTGGTTT
This sequence comes from Uropsilus gracilis, assembly GCA_004024945.1. Classification (NCBI taxonomy): domain Eukaryota; kingdom Metazoa; phylum Chordata; class Mammalia; order Eulipotyphla; family Talpidae; genus Uropsilus; species Uropsilus gracilis. The sequence continues at coordinate 109,175 of PVHY01002327.1, read as the reverse complement.
CTCCTGATAATTGCAATGGAAAATGAAGGGGCTCTTATCAGCACTGGGCAGAAATGTATTTCCTATTATTTAATATAATCATCCATCAATTTATAAAATATACACTCCATCTAAATATTTCTACCTAATTCTAGGTAACATGATTTCAAGTTAGATACGTACTCTAAGGAAATCTCCCAAGGGAGTAGGGTGGTTTTTATACACTCTATGAGTCATTACTTGTACTGTTTTTTTCTCTCTTAAGCCACATTACCAGCTCTGCCAGAGCTTGACACCTTAACTCTACTCCGATTGTAACATCACTCATCCTGAGCCACTTAGGTGGTGTCCACTCACTGTTCTAGGGGTTCCTGCTTTTCCTCAGTCCACTTGCCTTAAATCTCCTATGTTTGTTTCCATCTTTGGCATGTCAGAAAGCAGTTTCTTCATTTAAAGGCCTCTTTTGAGACTACAGACCCTGAAGCAGGGATGTTTAGGCCTCAACAAGGTTGTTCTCATGTAGTCCTCTCCTTCTATGTGAGTAAGATGCCCCCAGGGAAAACAGTTCAATTCCACAGTTATGTAACAAACAACAGTAATTATTATTAAGGAACATGATCAAGTGTCACTTCTAACTATGCTTTATATTGAATTAATTTTGTTTTGTTGAAGTGTTGATTATTATTCATATTTTATAGATGAGAAATTGAAGCACTGAGGGCCACCAAATTCTCCAAATTTCCAGTTTACATAACCACTAAATCTTTAGAGTATAGTTAATATAGTTTTCCTATACTAGCTTTTTCTACACTTTGGACTTGCTAGGCCTAGAACATGGTCTCAGGCACTTTCCTTATTAAGCTTCTTTTCAAGGTCCCTTGTGGGCATCATGATGCAACAGTGTTGTTAGTAAGTTTATGGAAAGCTGCCAATGAGATCAATTAGAGGTTGGAATATTTCTTTAAAGACAGGATCTGGTAACACATGGGGGTGGTGGATCAAGATAAGAGAACTCCACAGTACTTCAAATCTACAGATACAAACATAGTTTCTTTAGAGTAAATCAGTTTGTGGCTTGAATTTTGCAAAACTCATCTTTCTGCCTTCAAAATACTCTACTATTTATGTATATACAATTTAATCAGAAAAATAAATCAACTTAGGACTTTGAGATACTCTTTGCTATAACTGGGTGAACCGTGTGACCCCACAAAGCTGTGATTAGAAATCTATGACCCTGTTGTGAAATAAATATCACATGAATTTTGACACATAGCTCAATTAATTACCTCAATAACCTAGCATAAGAAGTCACAAGTTTGGAAATAAATCTTAAGTTAATATGTAAAATTAAAATGTGGCAAGAAAGTAAATTTTTGTATGCCAAAATAAAAGAAAACTTTGCCTGTATACTTAGGGAATATAATTGGTGATTCTATACAGTTTGCATGAACAAAGATATATGGTAACCTACTTTTATATGATTTCCCTTTAGGACTAAAATCCCAGTTACGATGAAGAAAAAGGATATTGCTTATTAAAAAATGTTCCAATATCCAAAGCACAGAAGGTAAAGCAACATTTATATATAGCAGGCCAGTTCCCTGAGCTTTGCCATTGAGCATGTTCCATTTGCATCAAAGCTCATTTGTTGTAATGCCATGGAGAGACAATCTATGGACGGATTTTCCCCTTAAAGATGTTAATTTTTCAGAACAAAACCAAAGACAAGTATGAAACCTAAATGGATAATGGTGTCAGTGGTGCTTAATCTTTGAACTCCTACCGGGTAATGGACCAGGTATCAAAAATTGCTGCAAATGAGGGAAACAGGTAAGTTATTTTTATTCTATAAGCATTCAAGTGTGGAATTTCCTTATGTTTTCTGTAAGTCTAGTATAATGTGCTAAGAAAGACTCAAGTTTCCATTCCTGTCTACTAATACTGAGCTCCTGTCTACTAAGACAGAGATGATGTTTAAACATTTTAAATACTACTCTATTTCTTAGCCCAGTGTACACTTTCAATTGAAATATAGTGCTTGTATTGTAAGCTGTTAATTTCAGTACATTTCTGCTTTAATCACTCAAGGCTCTGGATTGAGTGCCTCGGAATTTGTTCCAATTGCTAGTACTAATGTCAGCACCTGAATTAACAAACTGTCAAATTCAGAGACATGCAAGCTCTCTTGATAATCTACACAGCATTCCAGATCAAAGGAGAAAATGAAAATGCTGTGTATGCCTTATCTCACTAGATATTATTATTCGTTTTGGACTGAGGCCATAGGAAGATATTACCTAACATGTTTCTAGAATGTTTAATTTAACATGAAACAGTGCCTTAGAAAGGAAATTTATTTATTTATTTATTTTTTAAAAGGGAATTTAGAAGTTGTATTTAGTTTGAGGTGTTATTCTTACTACCTAATAGGAAGATAGCTTTGTGGTTTTTTTTTTTTTTTTTTTTTGATTTAAATGAAAAACAGTAAAACCATTCAAAACAATTTAGCATTTTTATGTGTGACACATGGTGAGAGAGCACAATGAAGTAAGTGGCTGTGGTCACAAAAATGAATAATTCATTTGCTTACCACATCCCTTGCCTCCCCCTTTTTAACTGTAATAGAACTGAAATGTGACTTTTCATCTAGTGGAGTTACTGCCTTTGAGTGAACCAAAAATATGTTATCTATAAAGTATTTTTGGTTTATCTGTAGAATGGAAGGATAAAGACAAGGGTGGAACTGAAATTGCCTTTTTACTTGAGAGGTTGGGAGAGGGACTCAGAAACATTGTAGGTTTTCAGATATATTGTAAAACAACATCAATAACAGAAACTCCACAGTCTCCCTTTATTTCCTATGAAATGTTCTTGTTTTATTTTTGGACCTACTTTTCTTCCAGTTACAGAAGCAGCATAGACTCAGAATAAGCTTTGCCAGGAGTTCTGAAAACTGAAGCTTTAGAAGCTGTTTGTGCAGTAAGACTAAACCCAGGGTCTGCTGAGAGGATGTGTGATCTCTGAATTAAGAATATGAAGAGAACTGGATGATGCAGAACACCGAAAAGATTGTTTTCAAGTCTTTTAGTATGGAATTCACTGTGGTTAGTTAAAATACTTTCTTCCCTGCATATTGACTTTCTTTTCTCTTAACCTCACCTCTCTTCCCCATTCCCTATATCATTCCCTATATGATACTATAGCATCAATATTAGTACTAACAGCATTAGTGAGAAACAGACGGTGAAAGTGCTGGACATTTTGGAGATTGTTGGGGCTGTAACCCTAAGCTGACTGATAATAGAAAATGAGTTTTATGACCCTGTCTTTATCCCCCCAAACAGCTTGGCAAGCTACAGGGCTGAATTTATCCCTCATCTTATTTTTGCAAATTTTTTGGTAAGTGAACTTTTTATTGGAAAAGAGTCATACCCTTTTATTTATGTATTTTTTATGATTGTCTTCAGGGTTCAGTGGCAAAGTAGGGTAGTGCTGACAGAAACCATATGAGCTGCAAAGAGTAAATGTTAATTATCTGGCCCATTACAGAAAACATTTGTTAACCTCTGCTAAAAGCCAAAACAGCATTTCTCAAAGAACGGTCCAAGACCAGAAAATGTAGCATTATCTATGAACTTGTTAAGATAAATTCTTCAGCTCAACCTAGACCAAAAGAATACAAAAATCTCGAATCTGTGTCACAGCAAACTCTGTGTAATTTACATATATTCTCAAAGATTCCCCTAGGACAGATCATCCCAAACAGAAGTTGCCAATAGGTTGCAGGTATGCTGTATATATATTGGTGTCCAGATGGATAGCATTTTGTAGGATCGCAAAGGATCACAGTCTGTGACAGAACATAGTTTGAATTGTATTTGGGAAGTTCATTTGGACAGATCAATGATAATTTTCATTGACTAAATATCTTGTTACTCTCAGAGAACATTTTATGATAAGATTAAAGCATATTTTGACAACTTTCTAAAGCTGCTCAGGGTGTTTTCAAAAGGCATTTTTGCACTTAAAATGTTAATTTAGGATGCATAATACATCTGGATAGAAGACATTTATCTATGTGCATGTACACTTGAGTGTGTATTTAATGCTTCTTTCATCACAAATGATATGGTGTTTAAGGCTGTTTTGGTAGTGGGATATATAAATTTTTACAAAACACTCCTAATACTACCCTGTTGTTCTATACTTTTAAGCAAACATTATATATAAAGATCTAGACTAGATAAACTATCTCAGGGGCCCAAGATATTCAACAAGTCACTTAACTTGAAGTAGTAACTCCTTACGTGCATCTAAATAGATTTCCATTGACAAATATTCATTGCAAATAATGTTTTCAGTACATTTTTTGTTGCTTTCAGCAAGGAATCTCCAAGGCTAGCCTGTTCACACCTGACAAATGCATGCTTGAATACAAATTAATAGTGATTAACATGGTCTGCAGTCCATTCATCATAAAGAATACATACTTTAGTGATTAATAGAGCAGAGCCATATAGAACATTGATCTTGTGGAACTGGATCTGTAGCCTACCAACACTGGGTGTTCAGAATACTTTCTGCAAATTTCTGCCTTGGAATTTGGACTATTCAGGATCCCCAGAATGATTATAGACACACACTGGCCCATTCTAAGATCTTCAGAACCATCTTACAAAAATCCCAAAGTTAGATCACTTGGACCTACGGTGCTTTGAAAGTAGGTTTAGGATATCTAGGGATCTCTGTAGCTCTTAAAATCTTGTCCAACAGATTGCTCTTGCTTTAGTTTGGCCTGAAACACACCTTACTAACTCTGACTTTACCCAAAATGCATACACACACACACACACACACACACACACACAAATATACACACACACTCCTTAACGTAGAAGCACTTGAGCATTGGAGCCACCAAATCTTGTGAGGTCCTGAGGTGATGTAGTAGGCCTGCCTCTGATACATTGATCAAACCTGCAAATCTACTATGAACAATTGCATGATTGGGCCAATTTAACAAAAGGAATTAGAGCCCCACATCCTTCCAGCTTTATCCCACATTCTTTTTACCACTGTGAGGGGATACATATGCATAATACCTTCTCCATTAGCATGCCACTTGTTGGACATCGGGGTACAGATACTACCAGAGAGGTATGCCCAAGAGAATATGATGCAGGAAGAGGCCATACCAATCTGTACAGGTATTTCTGGACCCCTGAGTACTGAGGATATTCTATAAAATAAAATATGGGCTCTGGGTGGCCTTTGTCTTGGCCTAGACTTTCTGTTTCATGAGAGGTGGGGGAGGGGGCAATTGGAAAAGTGTTTGTGCAGGCTTTCCAAAACATGGATCACAAGATATGGCCCCAATCTGACCAAGTCTAAGAGTAGATGTTTTCAACCATCTTATGTATTTGGGATGATATAATTCTTTGTTGGAGGAGTCAGGAAAGGAGTCTGTCCTGTGTATTATAGGGTATGTGGCAGCAACTCTCTGGTTTCTACCCATTAGCTACTAGTAACACTCCACTAGTGACAACCAAAAATGTCTCCAGTCAATACTTTGGCAGATTTAGGTAAATGTTCCTGGAGAATAGGATGGCTTCTGGTTCAAAACCACTGATCTCCATCCACTAAATATCACTTCACCCCAGAATATATGCTTCTCCCTTAATTGACCAGAAGGGGAAATTATTCCTGCACTAAGCTTTTTTAAAAAAAGAAGTAAAATAAAAACTGGGGCTGTTCCTTTATATGATATATGATTTCTTTATATGATATTGTATTATTGTACAAAATGGTGTTTTCTAACCTTGTGAGACTTCATGAATAATCATGATGGAAGGTAAAGTCAGATCTCTGTGTTCTCAAATTTTATCAGCTTGAAGTTAGAACTAAATCCACCATGCAGGTGGCTGCTATCTTAGAGTCAAACATCCAAGAAAAACTGTCTTCTCATGCTTGGATTCAATCAAATGCATACAGTGAAACAGACTGAAGCCAAATGCCATTAACTCAGAGGAAAATCTATTTGGTGTTGTAAATCCAAAGTTGCGAACAGAATGCAAATGTTTGCAACAGAAATGCTCCCCACCAAAATGTATTAAGAATAATGGACATTATGTTTAATTTCAATTTTGACATGTGACTAGCTTTCTAGAGTCCACTTAAAATCATGTTTCTAGCAACTCCCCAAAGAAAAAAATATAAAAATATTAACAAAACACCTATTTATTGAAAACCATGTATTAGTATTATTAGAATTTGCTTGTTGTAGTTAACTTTGACTTTTTGGTATAAATATACATATTGAAGAAGAAATTTAATTTCAATCATTCATTTAGGCAGGAAAATATAGGAAATGACAGAGGATAGTAGTTAGCAAACATTGACTACAAGCCAAATCCAGTCAAATCCCTGTTTTCCAAATAAAGGATACTTGGAACAGTCATGTTCATTTATTTACATATTTTCTATGACTGCTGTAATAGCACAATAGCTGGCTTAAAGAACTGTGAGCAACTGAGACTCTATGGCCTGCAGAAATGAAACAATTTCTCTATCATTATGTAAAAAAATTTTGACTCTTAATACATGAGACACATGGATAAGGGATACTGCTTCAAAGGACTTACAAATATTTAAAAGCATGCTTAGGTGAACCAAGACTTAGTTCCTTTATTCCAATTGCACACTTATACACATTCATGATGATTAGGGTTATCTCATTTATTTGGGGATAATTTTCAGTACACACCATAATGTGAGTGACCTGAGTATTGTTTTCTGCTTGGGCATCAACACATTGTTAGATGAAGACAACATTGTATTTCTCAATGGATAAATTCTGGTCCTTTATTGCATTGTCACAAGAGAATATTGGCTAAATTTACTGTTGCATTCTGATAAAATTATCCCAAATCCAATTATATGTCCTTAAATGATCTGTCAAAAATATATTAAGTGGTGAAATGGACTTTGGAATAAGAATTTTCTTTTTTCTTGAAAGTGCTCACATTTGGACTCTATTTTTGCTTTCTACATAGTTTCAAGACATACTGTCGAGAGACTTCTTGTGTGTATTCACTTAGAAGGAAGGCAAGTAGCTATTTTGAGATTTATTATTTTTCACTAGAATGATTGTTTCATTACTTCATGTCATTTTTATATTTTTATTTTTCATTTGTGATTCAGGGTAAGTAGGGTACAGATTTTATTATGATGTCTCTGTGCATTTGTTTCTGTCAAGTTATCTATAATAGTTTGTGAATTCTGGGCTAGAGAACTGAAGAACTGTTGGAAAACACTTCAATATGAAAATGTCTTAGCATCTCAAGTTTCTTAATCATACATATTTATATAATGCTTATATATCTTAGGCATATGGCTCTAGTACACTTAATTTATATTTATAGCCTACTATTAGTATTATATTATAATTTTAAGTAGCCCTAGCATATGTGCACATGTAACTAACCCCTGTGTGTGGTTTAGGTATGTGTAAGTTTGCCACAGAGTGTATAAAAAACAATAATCTACAAACAAAACTGAAGGTGAGACCTTAAACCAGGAAACTGTCAAGGTCATCGGTCTTTTGATGTAACCAACTTGTTTATACTGACTTTGCTTTTTTTGTACAGCTTAGAAAATGCTGATATATAAAATAAAACATTTTTTAGTACTGTGTCTACTTTTAACTTTTATAGACAATTTTTCCCCTTTTCCTTTACATGCTATTCTTCACTGGTTTTTCTTCTTGACTAACTCCTGTGTATTGTTCTTTGCCCCCAATTCCAACTGTTCCTTCCCACCTTTTTCAATGGAGTCTCCTACAAAGCCAGCCTTTGAGGCAGCATTCTGATCCCCTGGCTGGAGATGAAAGCATTCATGCTTCCTGACAAACACAATGTCCTTAGGTTTCAATCTCTTCTATCTGCCGATTATTCCTCAATAAATCACAGACAGCATGTTGTAAATTCCAAGGAGGGCAGCAAGTGGATGAGAGCAGTGAGGTCATTGCAACTCACTTCTATGAGAGAAAAGTGTTACTCAAAAGCTGATGTCATCTGTCTTACCCTTTTAGAGAAATCACCTCTCAGCTGTCTAGCTTTTCACCTTGTACATTGATCTCCTCCCCTTTTCCCAGACAATGAGCTGCCTATGTAAAATAACTGTCTTGATTATATTATCCAAAGGATTGTGTCTGGACACAATGCTAAATGAGTAATTGTTGAATGAAAAAAAATTCAAACCAATCCTACTCTTTAGTCATTTATAACAGAGAGCACAAGTAAGTTAACAGATTCTGTTCCATGCCAATTCTGTTCCATGAATCAGTTTCTCCTATTGAAATATAGCAAAGGTCATAGAATTTTCAAGCTGAGGAAAAGAGTTGGAGTACAAAATCTGGTCCTCTCTGTTGACTGTTAAGAAAAATGAGGCTCAGAGAAGAAAAGAGAAAGAAACATTTATACAATCCCAACTGTACTCTGTTGGTTCTTTGCAAATATTTAATTTTATTGCAACCCCTGCTTGCTTATTATCCACTACAAGAAATAAAAACATACTAAGAGACTTCATGTGACAGGCTCAAGTTCCCAGAACCTAAGCCAAGCTGATCCCGCCAAGCTATGAAGCCAAGCTCACTTCCTTACACCCTTTCCAGGCAGCCCTGAAGTACTAGCATTTTGCCTCCTGATATTAACTTAAAACTACATGATATCTAACTCACCATTTAGATAAGGCACACACACACACACACACACAGAACTATTTACAAGATATCATAAGGAGACTATTTGCCTTGATCAGAATTGGGGAAACACAATAGGACAGATAGCCCAGATAGTCTTGCTTTTTTCCCCAACTAAGAAGTGGCATTAAAAGAAAAACACAAAACATAAGGGATTGTTCTATAAATAGAGACATATTAACCAAATGTGATCTCATCCATAGTACCATGTTTGGGTTGACTCTGATTCACGAGACAACAGTGAAAAAGAAAAGAAAATGGAGAAAATGGAGGAAATTGAACATGGTATTAGATGATGTTAAGGACTATTGAATTCTTTGGGGCATGAAGTTATTATTTTAGCTATGTTTATACATTCCTTATGTGTTAGAGATTATGTACTTAAGTACTTATGGAATACTTAATTATGGCTAGAAAGAAATGCTGTCTGAGATTTGCTTTAAAATATTCCAGATGCATATATATATACTGTTGGTGTAAATAAAAAATGTGTTTTTAATGCAAGCTATAATATTCATGTCATTAACTTGGCTGGGATCTAAGGTCAGATATCAACTCTACCCTGAAGTCTGAGATTAGAATACAATTCCTCATATGTATTTACTATCACTCCATATTCAGTATGAAGGTCATGAGAAGGGCAGGAAGCAGAATGATTGCATTCAGACCAAATTTCTCTAAAATCAAGAACATGTGTGAACTAATAAGCTAGGTATAATTGAAGCACTCTACTCCTCTTTTGGAAGGAGACTGCTAATGTGCTGTCTAGATGGGTTCTACTCCTTCAAGGTCAACCCAGATGCCCCACTTGGAGGCACCTCTTCAAACCAAGGAAGGGCATCTTTATCTTACAGTTTTCAGAGCTAGCAGCTCTGAAACAAGCAAACCCTACCAGCAAGTCATTTTAAATGATTTTTGAAAGAATTTCCTCACATAGCTGAGGAGTATACAAATTCACAGCTCAATTACCCAAATGCTGCTGGCAACCCCATGTCTTTCTTGAAAATCTTTTTGAAGAGTAAATGGAGAAAGAAAAGAAAGGTCTCACCTCCTGCTGGTCTCTGCCCACACAAGTCCTCCAGCTGGCCAGCTCTGTGGGAGAATTTAAGGAGAGGCAGGAATTGGGGACAGAGATGCAAGACCTAAAGCCTCTGATTTTGAGAGGAGATTGGAATCTTTTTCTGTCAGAATGAAGAAAGGGAATCCCAAGTTTCACACCCAAAGCAACCTTTTGGTGGTCTAAAGATAAACGCTTTTCAATGTAAGTGTGTGTAAAAACAAAACAAAACAACAGCAACAACAAAAAACAACTGTCAGGATTTTGTTAAAATGCAGACTTTGATCATCAGGTCTTAGGGGGACCTGGTATTCTGTCTTGTCACCAAGTTCCCTCAGAATGTGCTACTGATTTATGGATTACAATTTGAGCAGTCACATAGTGACATAGTCTCATAGACAAATTCATGGGTGAGATAGAATGTTCTGTTTTTCCCTTCTAGGGTTGGATCTTGACTATGTCATTTAGCCTGTTAGCCCATAAGAATGCTCTTTGAGAGTGAGACATAAAAAGACTTACCTTAATAAATAAAAGGTAGATATCCCAAACCAAATAAATGATAAACCTCAGGAAAGGATTAGAAGAGGAACTGGTATATAGGGGTTGGAAACCAACAAACTTCCCAGATATATATCTCCCCCCCCACCATATATTTTTCTCATTTAAGTCTAACAAAACCTCTCTGAGGTAAGCATTATTGTGTCCATTTTATAATAAGAAGATACTGAACCACAGTTTTACAATAATCCAAAGTGAGAGGGAAATTCTACAGAAAAAATGACCTAGTTTCTTAAAAAATAAATGTCATGAAAAATGAGGATGGGCAGGAACTATCTGATGAAAAAGATCTTAAGAGACTAACAAATGCAATTGCAGGATCTTGTTCAGCCTGATTTTACCCCCTTAATAGATTTTTTTTTTTATATTTGGTAAAATAATTTTGCAGCCTGAGTGTTAGGTATTAAGGAGTTGTTACTAATCTTGTCAGGCATGCTAATGCCATTGCAATTATGTTATAAAACAGAGTTCTTAACGGTAGGTAAAATTATATCCTGTCTGGATTTGCTTTAAAATAGCCCAGGAAAAATGAAATAGTGCAAATGGGGGAGAAGTGGAAGAAACAAGAATGATAGGCTATTGATTCATATTATTATTTTTAAATCTAATTTTGAAGCAATTTTAGATGTAGGGAAAAGTTGTGTTATTATTTTCTGCATAGTTCTAAATACATATATTGCCAGCTTCCTCTGATATTACCATCTTATGGGACTTTACAATGATCACAACTTGAAAATTAACATTTATATACCTCTATTAACTAATCTAGATATTCAAATTTCTTCCCCTTTTCCTATTAATACCATTCTTCTATTGTAGGACCCCACCCAAGTCTCACTTTGTAATTGTCCTATCACCTTAATCTCCTTGAGTCTATGACAGCCTCTCAGTTTTTTCTGTCTTTCAGGCCTTTGATAATTTCAAAGATGACTGGCCAGTTATTTTGTAGGATGTTCCTCAATTTCAGTCTACCTGTTACTTTCTCATAATGAAACATTTTATAGAAAAGTCTTGAAGGTAGGTGCTGTCTATCTAAGCTTTCAATGAACTCTTTGCTCTACTTTTAGGTGTTTTCAAACACATCTGAACTAAATGTAAACTTTTAAAAAATAAGACAAAGTGATGGTATGTCACTTTTTAAAAATGACTTTGTTAGTAAATTAATAGAATAACTACTACTTGTCTTCCCCTCCTTACTACCACCACCAAAAATAAAAAAAATGGAGAAAGCTTAAAAAAAAAAAAGGAAATTCAAAGTAGGGGACATAGTGAGCTTCTTGTCGAAAAAGAATGGGGAAAATAAAACTGAAATTTCTCCTCATTTGATATGTCTTTGTCTGCCTGTCTCTGGATAATGAAACAGGTGATTTTCTTTATTTTCTGTGTATCTGTTTCATTGTTCTGCTTCTCTGGGTAATCATTCTTCATTGCATGTGGTCATAAAATAGTAAATGACTGTTTTATCTTGAATCTACTGGCCTTGGACACAGATTATCACCAAGTGATTCTCACCCCCCTTAGGCATCATTTTTCAAGAACCTGAGCCATAAAATCAAATTTTCCTGTCTTGTGAGTTAAATGACCATGCAAGTCCAATGAGCTGTGGCCATTGAGGGAGACACAGCACCCATAGTAACAGTAACCTATCTGATTAGGTGGGTTGGGGAGGGTGGAGTCATGTTAAACTAAGAAGCAGCAATGCCATAATAACTCAGTTCCACAGAACTGGTAATTATAAGTTTTATCAAATGTTTTTTCTGTGATTCTAAATCCTCAGAGAGGATAGCTAATTTCTGTTTTTTACTATTGAGGGAAGAAGAAAAATGATTTACAGACTACAGGTAATGTGAATTATTTGAAAGTACCATGATTTCATAATAAGGAATAGGTCTAACACTAATTTCCTTGAGAAAGCAAAAGGTAGTAGAAAAGATAGATATATAATTAAAATGACAACAATATGTGATTGTACTGCAGAGCAGTATACAAGTTTCATAGGTACAAGAAAGTAGACAATGATTAGCTACATCTGGGGGGGGATCGAATGAGAAATAAAGTGGACATATGAGTTGGAATTTGAAAGCCAGTTTGGAGGTAATGCACTTTTCTGGAATGACTCTAAAAGTAGTCCATGTCTACCATCTTGAGTCTGTAGGGAGAGCTAAGGGGTGACACACCTGTTTTCTGTTGATTTGTAAGGATAAAACTGTTGGTATTTATGTATGTCCTACTTTCCTGATTGCTGTGGTATTTGAAATTCATCTCCTGCCCTAGCCCTTAATTAAGTTTTTCCCCTTAATTTCTAAAAAGTGCAAATTTTTCAAGAACAGATTTTAGATACAGAGAACAGACTGGTGGTTACTGGAGGGGAAGGGAACTGGGTGGGAGGGTGAGGAAGCTAGTGGTGGTAGTGAAATAGGTAAGAGGAGTTAACTGTGTGGTGATGGATGAAACCTAGACTTTTGGTGGAATCATGAGGTATACAGGTGGGGAATCATCATACTGTACACCTGACATTTATATAATGTTATAAATTAGTGTTACTTCAATAAATATTTAAGTAAATATTAAGTTCCTACAGTCATGAGGTACTCTTAGAGGGAATTCTTGTTCATTTTAGGGTCAAATGAATAGGTTATCTGAGCAAGTCACATTTTCTGAAGTGACAGGCAACATGAAGTGAAGAGGAACTACTTTCTCCTGTTACATCCTAAACTTTAAATGTGTAGGATGAAAAGATTTCTGTCATAATTATGTAGTTTCAACAAATATCTCGGTGTTAGAAAGTAGATGCAAGAAAATAACTGTGTAAGGAAAAGCAAAATAAATGTGCCCAAGTGCATGAGTTCCAAGAACCAGAATGGTTGACATAACTTCTTCATTGTGTCTGGATACACTCATTTTAACCACAAAGTTGTTGAGTTTCAGGGTGGAGGGTAGATTTGGTTACCTAGCAGGGTGGAGAAGCTGTGCATATACATATATACATGTATGCCTACTGCCCTCGTTATCAACCTATGTGTAACCAGAGTGGCAGGTGTTTAGAGTAACAATATGGGTAAAACACAGTTGGTTTCATTATAGAATAATAGACACATTTCTCCCTTATAATATACACAAGTAATGCCAGAAAATTGCTTAACAAATTTAGTTGAAGTTTTAAATATGCACGTCTATTTACTATCCTAGCATCTATTGGCCATGTGGAACATACAATAAAAGGAAATTCATTACAAGGAAACTTCTGAAATATTTGAACATTGTAGTTTCGTTTTGGAAAGCGTAGAAGAAAAGGACAGTAAAACCAGTTCTTACTTGGACTGGAATTTGTTTATTTTACTTATATGAAATCAGAGTCAAAGGCCTTGATGGCTCTAAGAGTGTCTTTGTTTCTGTAAGTTTGGGCTGGGCCAGTTTTTGAGCCTTTGCAGATAGTGTAAGAGTTTTTGTCTCCAGTGTTAAGGATCTTCAACATTTCTGGAAAGTCATTCCTGAAATCATGTCTTCTCCAAAACGTTTCCTCTGTATATTGGGGGGAAAAGCACTATTTAATTTATAGCCATTTACTGAGTTCCTGCTGTATGAGGTCGGGGTGGTGGTGGTGGGAAAAAGATAAGGAATAGGTGTGGAGAGAAATAAATGTGAAAAAAGCCATGTCTTCAAAAATACCTGTGTTCTCCTAGGGAGAGAAGTAGATACCTAATCATGCATAGAACTTCACTATGGCCTACCACAGTGGCATGTGACTGTAAGCAACAGCCTATGGAGTCATGGCGGGGTCTGGGGATTGTGATTGGAGTCCCACCCAGGGCAACACAGTGACCTAGTCCCAAAAAAACAGCTGGGCATGGTGGCACGTGCCTGCAATCCCAGCTACCTGGGAAACTGAGGCTGGGAATTGCTTGGGTCCATGGTACCATGGGCAACGTGAGCCTGTGTTTCCACAGGCAAAAATAGCAAGACCTAATCTCAAAAAAGAAAAGAACTTCACTATGGGAAAGGAGGAAAGAAGGGCAAGATGAGGGAGTCAAACAGATAAGCAATATTACAAAAGGGATAATTAGTGTTACACACAGTGAATGTTTTACATTTCATCTCAGGAACTTGGTATAACACAGAGAGCCTTCCCTAATATAAGTGCAGATCATGCTTGGAGTAGGCCCAGACAGCCATTTCATCCCTTCAGAGCACCCAACACTGGAGAACCTTAGAACCTACAGCACTAGATGGGCTTTTGTATGTGAAGATAGAAGTATGTTCAAAGTATCTTTGCTCAGAAATGGTAGCGATGGATTAAAAGTTCAGATATAGATGATTTCAACTCCTATAGCTTGCATCTAGGCACAAATATGGACCAGCAAGTTATTTACCCTCTAATTAAGATGTTCATTGCCAAATTAAGAGACTTGGAACCAGTAGTTTACAAATGCATTTTTAAAAAGCAATGGAATGTTTCTTTCAAATGAAACATTACTCAAAACCTAGGATAGAAAACATATCAAAGTAAATCTACTCTGGTTAAGTGCTGGGTGGGAGTCAGAGACCTGAATCCCTGACCTCCCTCTCACTTCATAGAGTCCTGTATTTTATTGCATAGTTATTAAACAAATGCTGCCTCTCCTACTGCTTCTACAAGAGAGTAAACTTTGCTACTCTATTAGCATTTAGCTTGTCTGTGTAACTTGCCTAGGCCAATGGAATAGAATCAAGCACAAGATTTTTACATTCCAAATAAACTACCATAATCAAGATGGCTTGGCATCTTGCAAGACTGGATTTTGTTGTGAGAAAATCATGCCACAGGGTGTCAATACTCTTTGATCTTGCAAGGAAAGACAGGAGCACTTGTATATTTTACTTTTAGATTAGAGCAGGATCTCATGGTCAAACTGCAAACCCATGGGGGGAAAAATAAATGCTTTTGGAGGCCAATGAGATTTGGGGGATGCTTGTTACATAGTCTAGTCATAACAAAGGTTGACTAATATAAGGTCCCAAAACTATTTGACTAATATAAGGTCCCAAAACTATGTGACTCAGAGCAAATATATAATTGGTGGAGAGTGAGAATCTAAACACTAAATGAAAATACCATCTTGGTTATTCCCACAACAAAAACCCCATATTTATTCCACATCAAATACTTAAGCAGTTTTTGTTGCTTTGTTTCCCTGTCCTGTTACTTAGCTTGGTTCTCCAGAATCCAGTTCAATCTGTGAGCTTCCTTTATTCATGCAAGTGGTTCTTTTTAAATATAAGCCATAAAGAATTGGTTTATATTGCTTGCAACCAAAAATCCCTAATTGAGACATATGTACTCACTACTATATCTATAGCTACATATCTCTATTATATATAAAGAAGTGTAAGATTGGAGATGGGAGCAGACAGTCAAATTAACTCATCTAACTGTTAATTTTACTTCAGCAAAACTTGAAAAGTTCACTACTAGACCTTTGGTTCTCTGTGTCTCCATCTCCTGCTCTGCTCTCCTCTCCCGGATTCTTTGAGAGTTCACTGTGGTGAACTCACAACTGTCCCTTCTCTAGAGATTTGCACTGGGCCTGATGGGAGTGGCCTCACCCATTCTACCCACCCCCAACTCCAGCACCTTCAGACAGTGACTAACACAAGGAGACATGAGCCCTTTGCCCAAAGTTGGCTGGCTGTGCAGTACAGTTCATGCCCCAGAGTTCCTGTGGGAGCAGGCTGACAGAACGCCAACTGACCACATCCCAGCTCAATTCTTTCCTCTCTGTAGTACTATGAGTCTCACCTCCCCTTCTACTGAGGGTGCTCCCTCAGTAAACCATAGACTTCTGAATTTGATTGTAGAGAAACAAAATATGACACTCACTACCTCAGTCTTCAACTTGTTCTCCCTTCCCACTAGGCTTGCTGTCCCAGGGGCCACAGTAATCTTTCTGGTGAGTGTTACTTTTATAGTGAAGTTTCTTAGGCAAAATGGGGTGGAGAACCACAGAGGCCACCACATAAAGTGATAGATGTCCCCTCATCCTGCTGACACCAGAATCCAGGTGAGACAACTAAGAAAAGGTGACCTTTAGAAGAGTGAGTACAGTGCCCGAGGGGTGGGAGGATCAGGGCATGTTTTCTTTTTCATTTGGTCAATACTTTTACTTCAGCAAACTTGAAATGGGTCAGCCTTCTGTGGTTTTTTTCATTCTGAGAACATGCCTCTCTAACCAGAGAGATAGAGAACCTGCCTCTGGGGGGCTCTCAAGAATATTTCAGAAACTAGTACCTCATCTAAGACATGGAGCCTGTATATTCTTTATTATTCCCTAGAAATATTTATTAAGTATGTACTTGATATATCACTAAGTTCAATGCTAAAGGTGTAGCTGTGAACCCAAACCAGCCTTGCTTTGTGAAAGGTATGATCTATTAAGACAAAGAAGCTTAAGCTTAAAAGTTACAAAATTAAAAAAAAAATTCAACAGAAACATGGTCCAATGAGAATGACCAGAGAATGTATCTCAGAGGCTGTGTAGTTCTATATAGATCAGTCTGTGTTTGGCCTATGGCACTGCACCTCACCTGGAATCCCCACCTGTGATATCCAGGTGAATTTTCTAGAAGATGGAGCCAAAGAAATGAGTACATATAAATGCATTTTTTTTCTATTTAAAATTTTAAAGTTGATGTTGTCCTTGGAATTTTTATCAATGCATGCTTTTCCTAATTCGGCTTTGAATACGCCGTCTGCAAATGGCCATTCCTCTACCATTCTTTTCTGCCTGTAAAGTCTAACTCATCCTTCAAGACACTTTCTAAATAATGTGCTTTGCGACAGCCAAACCTTGCCACCCCAATCCCTCCAGTTCAGCTTTCTGAACAGCCCACTCATTTTGACGGACTTGTCCCTTGAAACTTTCCTTCATTTGTGCCTCACGCTAAAAATACACTAAAAGGTTCTTTAGGGCAAAGATCAATCTATTCTTTTCATGAGAATAGGTATATTTGAGCACTTCTTACAGCTCATATACAGTTCTAAGGCTGCTAGTGAAGGTGTTTAACCATCTCAAACATTTTCTTAACCTTATTTTGCAAATGATGAGGGTTAAGTGACTTGCCTGAGTTCCCAAGGCTGGGAGATGCCACTACAGGCTTCAAACCTGGCAGAGGGCTTACAGTGACTTCCAGTGACTTTCTTTTTCATAGGTGTCTAGTTGATGTAAGTGTATGGATTTTAATATTAAAATTCAACCTTTAATGTTATCTGGACTTCTCTTCCTGGCATCTGTAACTACTGAGTTCATAGGTTGGAATACATTGAGGCCAGTATGTGGGGATGGGAACAACATTCCATCTTTTGTACTTTTTAACTGAATTGAAGCACTTCCTTCAATTGTGAATGAAGGCAACAAACCACAGTAGCATTTGAAGAATGCTTGATTTTTGTGACTAGTAGATAACACTGATATTTTCTAATCACATGACAGTGTGACTGTGTATCCAAATAATGTTCATGTTCTTCACCCAGTAATTACAGAAGTTGCTACACCCACACTGCATATTGCTGTTAAAGCATTCATAAAATACAAATCATAAATTATTTTAAAATATTTTAACTTTTTCATTGTATTCCTTGATAATCCTAGAAATCTTATGCATTTAAAACATTCAGCGTGAAGTTACATGCTACTGATGAGGCTAACTCTCATAAACATTGTTAAATGGAAGAATCTAGTTATAAAGGACTAGATATGATATAATTGACTGATATGAAATAGGCAATCCTTAGCGACAGAAAGCTAATTAGTGATTTACAGAGGGCAAAGAGAAGCAGAGATTGAGAGTAAAGGAATACGGAATTTCTTTAGGGGGGGTGGAAATGTTCTAAAATTAGCTTCAGTTTTACTCTAATTTGTATACTTTATTGTATTTAAATGTGTAAACTTTATTGTATCTAAATGTGTAAACTTTATGGTATGGAAAATAATCTCAATAAAACTGTCTTAAAAAATTGACTCTATTCTTAGAAGGGGTTCATAGACTTCTTTAGACTGCTAGTGGGGTTCAGTGACACAGAAACAAAATTTGGAACCCAAGCTTGTGACTAGGCCTAATACACGGCAAGGTTCTGATTTAAAATTGCTAAAAATGTGACTGTCAACTAATATGAGTTTATGTGATTGACCTTATACCATGAAGGAAATTAATATGGAATTGACAGGGTATTATATGAATATACAAGAAACTTCCTGGGGGAACTTTAAAGAGAACTGTGGCAAGAAACAAAAGGGTTGGCATTCCTTTGACCTACTACTCCTTAGTCTGAGGTATCAAATTTCCTCCACACACTACCAATTAGCTTTTGTGCTCTTCAGAAACCAGCCCCCTGACTATTGGGGGGTAGGAAAGAGGAATTTCCCCTTCTTTTAAGCCTACCCCCACCCCACAAAGATCCTCAATGTGAATGTAAAGAAATTCCTCTTCTGTTTCTTCACTGCTTTTGTGGCTTATCCCTTAGGTCAGTTATTGAGCTCTAAATTAAAAAAAAAATGTTCTTGGTGCCTTTGCTTCAGGAAATTCCAGGCAGGACCTACCCTCTTTCAAGAAGATTCTGTGATCAGCAATCCAGCGTGCATTGGCAAGAATGATACCCTTTGCTTCCCCCTCAGCTCTTCTCTTAGGGCTCATCCATAGCATTGTGGCAGATATTGTTGGTGCCCTGCTTCAGATCTGTAACAGTCTTGGGATACAATTTCAAGATGTGTGGATGACCTCTTATCCCAAGTGTTAGAGGGCACCCCCCCCCATTGTCTTCTGTTTAAGATTGCAGATTTCGAGGAAGGTATGCTATAATGTGAGAATGCCTTAATTGGAACTTCCCTTCAGGGAGATACAGGGGGGAGGAAGAAATAAAACAGTTTTTTTTTTTTCTTTGTAATGTAATAATTCAGGAGCTGTTCCTGGAAGGTAGGAAAACAAAGAATGTATAAAGAGGTTGGAAACAAAGAGAAGGAAACAAAGAGGAAAGATGGGAATGGAGATTGAGATTCAGGTTTGGTTTTGGCCATTTTGTAGGATGGAGATGTGAACCATGTGAGCTTGGCCATGTGGCAAGACCTGGGACCTTGCAGCCTCTGGCTGGCCTGGGCTAGCCGCATGTGTGCTAAAAGCAGTTGAGTTTGCAGATTTGAGCTCTGTGTTGGAATTTGTTTTGCTAAGTTTGACTTGTGTCTGGAAGAGGCCATGCGAAAGTCAGGCCTGAGAAGAAAGTGAACTTTGCTGGGTCTAATACCATGAAGCTTCTCCAACTACCTGGAAGACAAGGAGAAGACAGCATGGAAGACAAGGAGGAGCATGTCAAAGAAGTAGCCAAAGGAAGATGTCTTTCAGCATCTGGAGATGGAACTCTGACTGACTGGACATTGGTGAGATGATCAGGACTGAGAGACTGAGGATTTTTAGGCAATCTGGGAAAGGACTTTAGACAACATTGAGAAAGATTTTGGACAATGTTAAAGTAATTGGAGTTTTACTTAACATGTTTCTTTTGTAGTAATTAGGAAATCACTTTGTTAGAAATAAATTAGTCTGCACTGATAGTTTTGCTTTGACTTGGAATTTTGATTGAGAAGGCGTGGGTGGTGGAAAGAACCCACAAGTTTAAAAGAGGGTAAATTGAGGCAAACTAGGTTAAAGTTTAAACTGTGTTTTTAAGTTTTTCTTTTTGGGTCTGAAAGAGGGAAAGAAAGCAGAGAGAAGCTGGTAGCTGATATTTGCATACCAATAGAAGGTTAACAGTGAAAATGCTAATGAACAGTTTGTAGCCTGCTTCCTAGAGAGAGAAGCAGGCATAGGTGTGTCTACTTCAAGTTAAAGGCAATTGCTAAGGAACTCCTAGTAGCCTGCTTTGGAGAGAGAAGTATGTTTCAAGTTTAAGTCAAAAAGTCTTTTTCTCTAATACACTTCACAAGCCCTGGCCACATAATAAATCTGAAGGGTTTCCTTGCCCCCTGAAGGGTACTCAGGGTGTCTGTGCCCAGCCTTCCTGAGCCAGGGTTTTGAACTGCATAGGAACAATTTACAATCAACAGAGGACAGGAGTTAGTGGATAAATATCTGTTTTCCTCATCCTTTAGAGGGATTATTCTGCAGGGTATTCCCAGAAGGATTGAGTCCCAAGTGTCCCACTAGTAAGCTATTCATTAATGGTCTTAATTTCTTTTCATTACCTGTGTAACTTCACCACCCTGTTACTGATGCATGTTGAAATCATCTCCCACATAAAGTTGTCTGCACCCAGGCGGCATGAGACATAATAACAAGAAAATGTTAAGAGGTGTGTAAGAATGATAGCAGAAGAGCACTGAGTAACAAATCTAGGGCAAGTGAACCACAGAGCCTGAGATAAGATTTGGTTGTTTGAGATTTATGGGGAACACAGGGAGGGGAAGAAGCGGGATGGGGCTAAAAGTTGAGAAAGGAAAGCCCAGGCTTAGCCAGATTTGCAGGGTGCTCTGGAGCATAAATCATCCCATAGAGGTGTTTTGCCTTGATGCAAGAATGCGTCAGCATTTTGTGCCCTGATGGGCTTTTTCCAAAAGGGTTGGTGCAATGTGATTTCCAGTCATTTCAGGGCAACTCTCTTGGGAACGGGACTTCTCTATTAGCAGCAAATACATAGAGAACCCAGTAAGGAGATATGGCTGGGCTCAGCAACTCTGCACCCACCAATTTTCTCCATCATATTGTCTAACTTGGACAAGTCTGTGAGGCTGTTCTATTTGACCTAATCTCTTCAGTATATGATAAATGGCATTTTCCTTTTTTAAACGGTTGCTGCACATGATTATTTAGGAACCACTGATTTCTACTCTCTTGAAAACAAAATTCCCAAAGGAGCCTGGTGATTCCTTTCGGTGACTTGCTCTCTTGCCATCCCATTCAGGTGAAGTTCCTGAGGTGGCTCCCTTCCTTCCCATAGTTGATTTCCATGTGGTCCTGCCCTGGCCACACCCATTAGTCCTGGGGAGCTTTTTCCTAATCATAGAGTCTGAAGGAAATAACAAAAGGGCAGCTGGGGCCTTATCGGTCCAGCTGATTATTTAAACAGCTGCCAGAGCACTGCAGCTGCCTTGGCAAGAATCCACAGTAAGGGAGGGAATGATTTAATGAACAGGTCACTCGTCACCATGCAGGGAGACTCCCTTGATTCCAATTGTCCTGCAAACACCTTTGAGTTGGGAAAGATGGCCTACTTTCAAAAAATTTGCACAAAATCTGGATTTGATTTAATTAGTGCATCACTTAATCAGGGTTCTTAGCTGAAAATTTTCTGGAGGCAGGCATGCTTTGTTTTTCTCTTACCCCATTCTCTTTCTTCCCACTCTGTTTTCCTCTTTGCACCCTTTCCATTCTCTCCTAACTGAAAATGTAGCACCCTGACCAGTTGTCCATGTTCCGTGAATAGAATCTGAAATAGTCTAATCAGGTCTCAGGAGTTCAAAAATAATTCCAGAGAATTTATAATAAATTTACTTCCAATGCAACTGTTTTAATTTTATTGTTTCTAGAACTCACTGTAAGAAATGCACATGATGTAGCTGTTCTGGGAAGAGCAGTCTTCTTTATTTTTGATTGTAGTAAGCTCTGGGTTCTTGGCTTTGTTGACTGATAACACTTGACCAGAAGTTTTTTCCATGGAATATCTCCATGTGATTACTCAATGTGATTACTGCTTTAGGATGTATTAGGGTAGTCTAGGATTCTGTATTAATATGAATTTTTAAAAATAGAAACAGAAGCAATGGGGAAAGGAGAGAGGAGTTGGTGAAGAGAAAGAGAGAGGGAAAGGGCAAGAGAGATTTATTATGAGGAATTGGTTGGAATTATGTTGTCTCAGAAGACCAACATCTGAAGTTGGCAATCCACAGATGCATGAGAGTTGAAGTGGAGCTGCATTCTGAGGGTTAGGATAAGTCTACGGGTCATAAGCAGGAAAGTTGATAGTAACAGTTTGAGTCCATGACTGAAGGCAGGATTTGCAGTTCTAACATCTTCCCAGGTGTTGCTAAATGTTGCTGATGTAGGGACCACACTTTGAGAGCTTGTCTCAGATAACCTCCAGATCCTTTGACAAGAGGGAATGAAACCTTTGCCTCTTAACAAAATAGTAACTTAACATAGGGTGTCAACAAAATGCTGCTTATGGGTCACATTGAAACTTTACTTTCAAATTCACGATGAATGACATCTAGAAAGTTTTAGTTTAAATGTGTAGTACTTGATGAGTTTTGAGCTCTTTTCTGAGATAGAGTGCTGAGAGGCTGGCATTGAAAAATTATTCATTGTAAGTACTTGGCCAAGGAATGGTTTAATGGGAGGTTGTATTTGTTTCCCTTTTTAATGTGGTGGTTTCTTTATTTTATGTTATGCCAAACAAATATCTATCAATGTCTCAACTGCTATTTTTACTGATACCAAGCTCCAAAGGGACAGGTTTATTTTCTTAAGGAGAGCTAAAGATGAAAAACAATCAAGACTTTTCACCTACTGTGTTTGGAAAGCCACCTCCTGATGTCATCCAGTCTGAGGAAATGTTACTTTCCCAAATTTCCTCAGGGCAGCCCTTTGTCCCTTGTTTCCTGAAAGGAACAGTATGTTCAACAGGGTTTCCTTCTCCCTCTGCTTCAATTCACCAGTGACAGCCAGGAAACCCAGTAACCTGTGCTCTGGAACTATCAGCTGGGGTGATGTAGATGCATGGATGAGCTTGACTTGCTTACAAGGTAGTGGAAGTGATGCAACAATGAGAACAAGCCCCCAGGAGCAGGATTGTATAATAACAGTACAAGTGTGTCATGATTGTTAATATCTCACTGACTGAAGCAAGTCCAGGGACACAATATGTATAAGCACTGGAAAGTTAAATAGCAAGGGGTTGGACACAGAAGAAGATGTAGTATTAAAACCACTAATGTAGTCAGTCTGATCCAATATGGTTTTCCTAGCTCTTGCTACAGAGAAAGCATTGAATCCACATATTATTTAATGCATGGATTTTTATTTCTCAAAAAACAAAAGAAAAAAAAACTATATTAAAAAACAATCCTGGCACAAACAGTTGTAACACCACAGTCCAAATGAAGCATTCAGAACCTAGGAGTTTCTGGGTGGGCTTTAGAAGATTGAAGAAAATATAAAATATTTGTAAAATAAGGTGAAAACTATCCTTCTGGGCAGAGAGCAGACTATGTAATATTTAGATCATATCCACTCCATGAGGAAGCACACACATCGTGCAACTATATGTAGCAGCTCTGGACACTCATATCATAGGGCAACTCGTAACCTTTCTCCTCTGTCTTAATTGTGATTTATTGTCTGTATCTGGGTGTTTGGGTGCCTCCACCCTTTGACTTTCAGTACTAGTTCTCACAAGTCAATTCTTTCTTGCCATATCTAGAGGAAGAATTTGGAGATTCATTCTTTCTGGGAATCACTCAGCCTCATGGTGGGTCTTCTGAGGTAACTTCTTTCCAACTTCTATCTGGAAGGCCTTCTGCATCTTATTGTAGTCCAGAGTGGAAATTATTCCTTAAGCCCTGGGCAAAGATCTATTTGACTCATGATACAGAGGCTTCTCTGGACAATGAATTCCAATCCCAAATGAATTACCATAAATAACACCAATCCAACAATGGTACACACTGGTCCAAGTACCCCATCTATTTACAACACTTGGCCTCATTCAGAGAGTCTCTAAAACAACTGATCCTTGTTTGGACTAAGGGATGTTGCATTTTTAGAGAGGTAGTTTCTAATAAATTTCTGTGGTCGCTGTAAGTAACATAAAGGATTATCTTCTCCTTTATAATAAATGTGGTTTGAAACCCACTATTAATGTAGCTCTTTTAAGGACTTAAATGGAAGGAAATTTAAACCATGATAATAATATAAAAGTTGGTGTGTCAATGAATATAACTGTATGTATATATTTTCATGGAGTTTTAAAACTCCATTTAAAAATATTTCAACATTTTAAGATAATACCCACCTGTTAAAATATTTTTATCTTATTTTTAGAGGTTTATAAAATATTTTATATTTTATTTTATTTTTCTGAAAGATGCCAGTGAGAGGATATAAAATATGCCATCTTGAATATAAGGTAAGTGAAGTTTAGAAAACTAATATATGAGAACATTCTAACTATGACAATACCAATTTCACAAGCCCTAGATAATCTTTTCTGGGTAAAAATGATACTTCCTGTGGCTTCTTTATTCAAAAGGATGATCCAGATGCTGAGAATTAAGGCAAGAACCCTGTGTGATCCCCCCAATACTCATATTTACCACCAAATCCATGTTTCCAGAGACAAAATGACATAATTTTTTGACTAAAATTCCTTCAGGAATTCATAAAAGTCAATATACCCAAATAATGTGGTCAAGATTGAATTATAGAGGTGACTAACACAATGTAGTTAAAACATTAAAATATTTTTTAAAAATTGATACTCTGATTTTTTAAAATCACAAATATTCTATTTCACAAGGAAATGTAAATTGTAAAAAGGCAAGAAAAAGTAGTATCACCAATATACATACTAGTTAGATCTACCTTCTGAATTTTATACTATGTAAAGTTCAGCTTCAGAGAGGAACATTTTTCCAAATGTGTTTACTTCCCTTCACAGACTTGTAATAATTATGGTTATTAATTATTTGGAACCAATCTGAAAAGTCACAGAAAATAAATACTTAAAGTTTATATGAAACAACAAATGAAGAACAATGTTCTCTAGGGTAAAATGGAAGATAATGCATTTAAAGACAATTTTTCATAAAGGAAAACTAAGGACTTGCTATGACATGATTTGAAAGATGCAGCAGCTCCATTTTCTTTGCTTATATAGTTATGTCCTGGAAGATGTTTCTGTGGTATAGGTTGTGGAGTGTTTTGCCTATGTTTTCTTATATATATTTTATGGTTGCAGATCTTATGTCCAAGTCTTTTATCCATTTTAAGTTGGTTTTTGTGTGTGGTAAGAGAGAGTAGTCTAAATTCATTCTTTTGCATGTAGCAGTCTTGTTTTCCCAACACCATTTACTAAAGAGACCATACTTGTTCCATTGTATGAATTCTGTCACTTTATCGTAGATTAGTTGATCATACATATATGGTTTTTTTCCCTGGACTTTCAATTCTCTTCCATTGGTCTGTGTGTCTGTTTTTATTCCAGTACCTTGCTGTCTTAATTTTTATGGCTTTGTGGTATAATTTAAAGTCTGAGAGTACAATCTCTCCATTCTCTCTCCTTTTGGTACAAATTTGATACATTTGTGATAACATGGATTGACCTAGAAGGAATATATAAGAAGAAATAAGGCAGAAAGATAAAGAGAAATATTGGATGATCTCATCTATATGCAGGATATAGGGAAAAAAAACAAACAAAATGACAGGGAAAATTTAAAATTAGCTGATAGCAGAATGAAAAGTATAGAGCAAGAGAGGAGGGGGGGAGTAAAATCAGGGGAGGGATGGGCAGAAGAGATTAAGATGATTGTTCACGAGTGATAAGGTGGTGGGAGAACCATGGATAGACAATGATGCAAATATATATGTATATATGTATATGTATATGTGTGCAATCAATTAAAATTAAATTGATAACAAAAAAGAAAAACAAAACAAATGAAAAGACACAGGAGCTCTATTCAAATGAACAGTTCTAATCTTAAGATTATCAACCAAAATCCTTTAAGATTATTGTGAGCATCTAGTAGCCTTGAATACATTACTTGGATGTTACTTATTATTGTGATTTGTTAGAGAAATATCTGAGAGATTACAGAGAAGAAATCAAGTTTCTGATACATAGTTCACTTTAAAAAAGGAGTCATAAACAGTGCAGAAAATATTGATAGTTCTTGTGCCACTAAAAGCTTCATCTGTTTCATTTCTTCAGAATTATAGGTCATTACCAACAGCAACTCATGTAACAAAAAAATTATTTTTTGAGACTAGATCTCGCTATTTTTGCCCGTGGAATCGCAGGCTCACGTTGCCCGGGGTACCATGGACTCAAGCAATTCCTAGCCTCAGTTTCCCAGGTAGCTGGGATTACAAATGTGCATCACCACGCCCAGCTGTTTTTTTTTTGTTTTTTTTTTTTTTTGGAACTAGGTCTCGCTACGTTGCCCCCAACAGAACTCGAACTGTGATCCCGGATCCCCGCTGCGGCTTCCTAGGCTGCCGCTTACAAGCACGTGCCACTGTGCCCAGCCCAACATGTAACAAAATCTTATAGAAACTTTGCCTGATAGCTATAGCATTTTATGAGATAATTTTTCTAAGTGACAGAGCAATTAAAAGATATCACTGGAAATCAGTCTACCCAGTAAATCTCACCTTTTCTAAATCCAGAAAACTCTTCTTGACAACTTGTTTTCTAAACCATGACATCAGCTATCTGGAGCAATTATTGTAGATTTGAAGTCAGCAAAGTTTTTTGTAAAGGGTCTAAGAATACACATTTTTTGATTTTCTGAACCATGTGACCTCTGTACTGATTAGTCAAAACTACCTTTGTCGCCCAAGTAGCTGTAGATAATATGTAAATAAGTGAATGCCGTTGCACTCTAATAGAGCTTTACTCATAAAAACTAGGTGGTCTATAGATCATAACTGAAATCCTCTAAGCAAACAGCCAATCTTGATGGACTTGTGAGGGGGGAAAAAGAATTAGAGAATACTAAGACTGGAAAGAGATAGGGGGAATTGTTTGTTGGGAAAAGTCCTATGACCAACAAAAATGAAAAAAAAAAAAAAAAAGCCAAAAACTATGTTTTACTATAAACATGGTGGTTTCACAAACTTTTTTAAAAATAACAAATAAAAGGGTAAACATATATATTTTCCCCCTGGGTGAACAGTTGTAGAACATCTCAGTGTGTAGAAGAAATTAAAAGGGAGCTACTACATTTGAAACCAGAGATTTTACTCTTCATCTTTTTGGAACTTCTTCAGCAAGTGTCTAAAGTGTTTCTAGAAATTTTCAAGATCACTTGAACAGAATTTAGGATATGCTCTAATAGAAAATAACCCTTGCCTTTAATTAAGGTTATAGGATTTAGCAAATAAAAATACAGGATGCCCTATTGAAATTGGATAGATTTAGCATAGTGTAGATTTTCAATATAAGCATATTATAATCATTTGGAATATACACATATTAAAAATGATGTTTGGTTTGTTTTTTTTTTTTCTGCATTTAAGTTATCTGAGCATTCTACATTTAGCTGGCAACTCTACTCCTTTATTTACCTAGTCTCTTTTTGCCTCAATTTCCTCATCTGTAGAATGGAAGAAGCGATAGGACCTACATAAACAGAACACTTTTTTTTTTAGAAGAATATATGTAGAGCACATTGAAAAGGTTTGAGTAAATATTGAGTACTATATTAACTATTATTATTTGTAATATTAGCTGGCTATTAGTGTAGTGATATTGGTTATAGGTGGGTGCAGTAATAATTATTGATTGATATAATAGTTATGTTGCTCTCTTAATTCCTACGTAACTGAATATAGAGATTGGGCCTTTAAAGAGAAAAGTAAGGACAGACGAAGTCATAAGGTAGAATTCTAAGCAATACAACAAGCACCGTTATAAAAAGAGGGAGAGAACACCAGGGATAGATACACACAGAGAAAAGGCCATGTGAGCATGCATTGCAGGGTCTATATACAAAATGAGCAGCGAGGCTTCAAGAGCAACCAGAGCAGCTGACACCTTGAACTTGGACATCTTGCCATCAACACTGTGAAAAAAGTTAGTTCTGTTGTTAAAGTCACACAACCTATGGAGTTTTGTTTGTAATGATAAACTTGGCAAACTAATACAGTAACCATAAACATGATTTAAAAAAAAGATATATTCTGCTCACCACTTAAGTAAATGAGCTGTCATTTTGAATGCGTTGAAATAATTGTAATGAATTGATCTGATGATTTCTTTTATTAAGCGCAAACTGAAATACTTCTTATTATTTGTATTTGTTAGGTCTTATTTTTCTTTTATATTTATAATAATTTTACTTTATTATTTATATATTTATGACTTATGATTATGATTATGAAATGTTCCAATAGGTAAAAAAGTAAAGTGTCTTGAGGGAAAAGGCTTTGGCCAAAAATCATACAATTCTAGTCCACAAATAAAATACTCATATTACTTTAAGTTTTCTTTTCCTTTTCTTCCTCTTCTTTTGGCACTAGGATCAATGAAGCAGGGAGAGAGTAGGCGTTTACATTTAGCTTTTGGTGGTATTCATTATTCCAGCTAGACCAGGCAGTTAAATATAAAACTCATCAATATTCAGTGTAAAGTGCCCTTGACAGCATCTTGGAATTTCTCTCTATGTTGTTGAATATGTTCTTGTGCTTTATTTCACATCCAACTAACTTATAGTAAATCCTATTTATTGCTTTGTAAACACTTTGTGGTCTAAAAAGTATCCCACATCCTGCAAAAAAGACAGATTACATATTATCTGGGATTTGCTTTAAACTAATGAAGGAGCAAGGGGGAGTGAAACACTATTCATGAGATAATCCTTCTAGTTGTATAATGGGTACACTACTGATTATGATGATGTTCTGCCTGAATTTTGGATGTGCTAAATTTTCCATCTTGTGGTGCATTTCCAGTTTTTCATCCCTTAAGTAAGAGGATTACAGAAATGCACCTTCTGCTGTTTGACCATGCAGTGCCTCCCACGTTATTAAACAGAGAATACATTTTGACTATCAGATACTGGACTCAGCCCAAGGACATTCCTGACCAACAGAACATGAATAGATTTGACATGAGACATCCAGGCAGAACCTTTAAGTGTGTGCTTGTTTGATTTTCCTTGCCCTCTCGCACTCCTGACCTCTGCCACAAGGAGTGTGCCCAGGGTAGTTCTTGTTCCTTCAGCCTGACTACTGGAAAGAAAAATGTAGGCCAGATCCAAGTTTGACTTACATCTTGGGGTTTAGCCCAGCCCAGATGAAAATGACCTAACTACAGCCAATCAGCAGAACTATGATGAGAAAAAAAAATGTTGTTTCAAGCCAGTGAGATTTTAAAATTGTTTGATATGGTGCATTATTGCCAGAGGAACCCAAATTATATACATATATATATAACTTTTTTCTTTTTTTGCCAAATAAGGAAAGATATTGTTATAATTCTATTTTATGGAAGGGGAAATTTCTTCCACCCCTTCTGGTTTCTTTGGAGGCAGGGCAGACAAATTAACAGCCAACAAATTAATAAGGAGAAAAGGCCAAAATTTAACAATAGAAGTATGGGGAATTTATGGGTAGGGGTTTCAGTGAAGCATGTCAGGATTTTACATGATATACAGAAAAGTGTGTTTATTGCAGCATTTTTTACAATAGCCAAGATATGGAAACAACCCAAATGCCCCAAAGTAGAGGAATGGATCAAAAAACTGTGGTATATGTACACAATGGAATATTATCAATGGAATAATATCAATGGAATATCACAAGATGGATAGAGCTAGAAGGAATCATGGTAGCAGATAAAAGCCAGAAAGAAAAAGAGAAATATTGCATGGCCTCACTTATAGGAAGGATATAAGGAAAACAAACAAATAGACGAGAAAAATTTAGAACTGTCAGCAGAACTGAAATATAGAGCAAGAGAGGGGGAGGGGGAATCAAGGGTCGGATGGACACAAAAGTTTAAGATAAGGGTGCATGGTGATTGACGGGTTAGTGAGAGAACCCTGGGACTGACAACTATATAATAAATAAATAAATAATTTAAAATAAAAAAAGAAAAGATGAGATTCCTAGAGAGATAAGCATGCTATGATTCCCCCAAACTATATTCATCTCATTCATAAAATGGGTAAGGTAATCGTGGTTACTTCTCCATGGAGGAAAAGGGCAAAAGCTTAGGGTTTCATGATCTCTTTTTCTGTTAGGAAAAGGTGAAAAATTTAGGCAAGGACAGAAGCTGCTTTTCAGTGTCAGGCGATTTTCTGACTCTTAGCTCAAAATACTTAGTGTGGCATCTTGAGATCAGTTCCAAGAACATTGGTGTGGTCTGACAGGGACACTTTTAACATTAGAAATTGTATGTTATGTAATTACTTGATATGATTAAACTTGATCTAAGTATTTAGCTGATTTCCTTTATAGAATTCTTCAAGATCCATTTAACACATTTTAAGGCTGGTATCTGACTCCTGTGTTGGCCCCTAGGGGCCTGCCCTATTCATAGTAGTTGAGAAGAATGACTTAGGACTTTTTTTCATTATTGCTTTAAAGGTTAGCAATACACTAGATAGAGCTCCGTTGGCGAGCAAAAAAGAATGTAGTAAGGATGCTCACCATAACCCAAGGGCAGGAACCAGTCTAGCTGATCCACAAGGGAATAAGAATTGAAGTTGGAACCAAACTAAATTAAGAGTTATCAGAGACAGTTGCAAAAATTGGAGATTAAATTTCATCTTTTACACTTAGATCTGGTACATTTTATACTTATTTTGACAATTTTGTGGCAGATGACAATGACAATAAAGGGACTTATCCTATAGTATGTATTAAGCAAGTGAAGGTTCTTTGAAATTTGTAAAGGGTACCATTTAAGCTTGTGGTTGTAGTGATTTGATTCCCTTTTGATCTCATCTAGCAATTGATTTTCTCAGAATATTCTTCATTCCTTACATCAACTTATGAGTACTGCATTGTCTTAGGTGAAAGTGAGGGAACAGGAAGGACAATGAGAGAATGATCATATTTCCCCACTTACCGATAAGTGTAGTAGTTAAGTTTCCCTTTAAGGGGAAAAAAAGGTGAATTTTAGGTTAAGAACTTGGGTACAAGAAGATGACTTGAGAGGAAATTGCAAGAAAATACAATTGCGAGTCAGGGAAAGGAAGAAAGTCAAGAAGGCATGTCTGTTAGCAGATTGCTATTGTGGGCAATTGGCACTCATCTAGTAGGGTCCTACTGTGATAATGTGTACAACATGCTTGAGCTTTGTTCTCTGTGTGACAGTCAATTTTACACATCAACTTGACATATAGGGTCCCAGAGCTATAGGGTCCCAGAAACTTGGATAAATATTATTATCATACATGTCTTTGAGTGATTTTACTAGAAGTGCTTGTTGTGGATGACAAAGTCAGATTAGCACCTCAGACAAATGGGAGCATTTGCTCTAAGGATTGAATATACTAGATTGTCCTCTTCTGGGCAGGTAGGCTGCTTCTGGCCCATTGACACCAGGAGAAAACATAGTAGCACAGGCAGTTTGGCTCACTCTACCTGACTATGGAGATGACATATTCATCTTCTATCCTTGAACTGAGACTTCATCATAATACTTTTCATTTTCAGTCCCACAATTTCGACTGAAAGTAAATCACCCAAGACTCCTTCAGAATATAGTGATTATAGAACTTCTGAACCTCTATAATCACATGAATCAACTCCTTATAATCTTTACCTCCCTCTCTCTCTCTGTGAAATATACATTAACATACATCTGTGTGTGCACTTGTATATATGTGTAGATATATATGACTTGAAGATGCTGATGTGCTTCTCTACTAACCTGTTTGTCATTGGTTGAGGATAGTCCAAGACATTAGATGTCCAACTGCCTGACTGCATCATTGATGGGTCAAACAAGTCTGAGTTCTGGAGAAAGCCTTCCAATGATGAGAAACAGGACAGCAGGTGCTTCAGAGTCATCAGGAACTGCCTGTCCCCACCACAGCTGCTGATGACTCAGTGATGGGCTGAGGGACCATGAGGTGAGCATACAGTTGCTGCCATAAGGCTATTTAATTAGATCCAGAATATGTGTAACCGGGGAAAATACTGTTGCTCCAGTGTTTTGTGGAATCAGTTTCCTCTAAAATGTCAGATAGGCCCACAGTAACCCTCTTGTCACCTTGTCTTGGGAACTAGAGGTCAATTAAGGTCCTTGGAGGAAGGAGGGAGAGAGAGAGACTGCTGATATTACTTGAGGAATGCAAATTGTTTGGGGACCAAAAAGCTTGGAGAAGCTTCTGTCCTTGCCTAAATCCTTGACCTTTTCTTAATCAAGAAGAGATACCTAGCAGGAGGTAGTCTGAAGGGTCTCATCCAGTTCTAGGTTTATCTGTAAACTTGTTCTCCCTATATAGTAATCCAATTTTTACTCAGATTAAAGATGAGAGTATGTCCCCTCCTTGCCTTTCATGTGACATCTCCCTTTTTTTGTCTTTGACATCCTAGTTCTGCAGGATAAATACATCAGTCCATTCCATCATCTATCCAATGTACAACCATGTACATTCTCCATATGTATGCTATTAAATTGATTTTTTTCCTTCACTAATCCAATTGATGTTGTTTTGGTTACTTAGTCCTAGAAGAAACCAGAGGTGTCTGGGATGATTTCTTTTACTCCCCCAATAGTTTCAGAAGAGTCAGCAATGAACTTTAGCTTCTTTCACCAGCAAAGTGTGTATCAAACAGCCAGGGTAAGGGAAAAGTAATGAAATAGTTATAAATCAACACCCTTTGCTCCTCTTCCTCTTCTCGGAGAGGCAAAGAAAAACATAGAGGGGGACATGGCAGACAGTACCTTCCACCTCCAACTTGCAGTCCCATTTCTTTAATGACAGGGACTAATTCATGCTACTTACATGAATTTGCCTGGAATTTTTATCTTCTTTCTCAGTTGCAAGTCTCCTCAGCATCTGTTAAGCTACTCTTAACATTTTATTAAGATAAAGAGTCCTCTGC
Organism: Uropsilus gracilis; assembly: GCA_004024945.1. Taxonomy (NCBI): domain Eukaryota; kingdom Metazoa; phylum Chordata; class Mammalia; order Eulipotyphla; family Talpidae; genus Uropsilus; species Uropsilus gracilis. The sequence continues at coordinate 76,014 of PVHY01002327.1, read as the reverse complement.
CCATGTTGATATTGTCTAGGCAATATTCACAGTCTTTTTCCATGGAAAAATGGCATGTAGCCAGAAAACCAAGAAAGAAGAACAGGGATGTCTAGCTTATTTTGTAAAAGGATTGTCTAAATGTAATTTTGATTGCATTTTTTTGACAACATGCTCTGAAAAAGGATGGAGTGAAAATATTACAGTGCTTAGCTAATAACTTGGGTTCCACTGAGCAGCCATCACAATATCCTTGAATTGATTCATTGTTGAAACAAGGACTTTCAGTGCCTGCCCAACTGCTCAAGCCTTGAACTCTCTGTTTACAAACTCAAATTCCCAAGACTTGCATCTCATTGGTCCATTTGCTCTCTGACAGGGCCAGATGACAAATTTCTTTTCCAAATTTTTATTTGTGCACAGTCAGTTGAAAAACATAACTGTTACAGGTGCTTTGATGCCCATTCTGAATATACAACCATGTGAAAGACCATTCACAAATAAAACATATTAGCTCAAACTGGAAAAAAAGAACTATACATATATTTTTGTATATACTCATATACATATATGTGTGCATACATATATTAAATATCTCTGTATATACATATATATGTATACACATATATGTGTATAGATACATGCATATATGCAAATATATACATATATTTATGTGTATATATATATTTTGGTTATGCACACTGTGACAGTCTGCCTTTCAGGACATGAGAATTACTATGTAAAGAAATAGTGTCCTTTTGTAAATGCAGCAATGTCATGTCTTGTAAACTTCCCTTTTCTATAACAGCAACATTTGAAATAAAGTCCAAAGTTACTGGAGCATACAGTTGGAAATGCCATCTGATGGGTTATTTTGAATTAGAGTGGAGAGACAAACTATGCTGTGTGGGGAGAGGGCGAGGAGGGGCCTCTGTTTCAGGGATGTTACCCCAAGGATTCATCTAGGAATCATTTCCACATACTATGCATATGAACTTCTCAGGAAGTTTTCCAACGGGCTGTTCAATCAAGCCACTCAATATGTCTGTCCACAAGGTAACAGGCTGAGCAGAAGGCAAAGGATGAATTTTCCAGGCACAGACACCTGTTGCTGCCAATGAGTTGGGGGGAAATTCAGTTGGAAACACATCCTTCATTTTGCACAGGCATGACCCTTGGGAAACGTTCCTAAGATTCAGTCATTATTTTGGTGTCTGGTTTCTGTTTCAATTTAAAAATAATTTATGAGATTATTCCGAATGCAACATAGACATAAGTGCAAAGTTCTCTGTATGCTCTTGGGTGGTTTCCCTTATAACTCCCACAAAGGGGCTCTGAGGCCTTCCACTGCTCAATTGCAAGAAAAGTCCACAATCTGTATGTGACCTGTTCTGGAATATCACATTTCTAAAAGCCATCTCTCTCCAAGTCAAGACAGCATCCTTGACTACAGGTGACTCCAAGATTCTACTTAGATCAAAACATAATTTTGAGAACTAAGTAAATTAAAAGATGGAAAAAACATAACAAAACCGGACCAGTTCAAGATGCTGTAAAAATATGAGATCTTACAGAATTTGCTCCCTAGGACATCTTTTGGAAGACTGCATTTTCCCTTTGGTCTGAGTGCAACTGCTAAGAATGTAATTTCAAGAACCTTGAAATAAGGTGTCCCCAAGAATTCTTCAGATTGTATCATATATAAACTACCTGTTCTTTCTTTGTTTATGGTTGTGCTTGTTCTTCCCTTGGCTTAAAAGCTCACCAAGCAGTCAGTTATCTTAAATTAAGACAAACCAGCAGAGACATCAGCACACACTGGTTTGCTTACAAGAAAATCTTGTGTACAGACTTCAGTTGAATCCAGCAAACCTTTACAATCACATACCCAATGTCAGAGTTATTGAGGTTTGAAAGTCAGGGATGGTTCTCAATTCTCTTTCCTTTCTGGGTAAATACATGTTCCTATCAAGTCTGTTGAAATAAACATGAGCTAGCAATACCTCTCAGACTGTAAGCAAGGACAGGTGCAGAAAACAGCATTGTTTTACGTGGAGGGACATTCCTCTCTCCTGACACCAGCTGACATTGTTCTGACTGACCTCTGACCGGAACATGTGCAAAGATGCCCACCTAGCTCTATAGACTCTTTTTGGTATGAATTTGATGACAAATGTAAGTTAGTATCTCTGACAACTAGAAAAATAAGAATTCGTTTCCTGAGGTTTTGTGAAACCTTTCAAGTCATTACTAGAACATCTCACAAAAGTCCATTCTCTTAGAAGGTGTCTTATTTATAGTGATGACAACTGCTGAAATGTTATCAGTTATTGTTGACACTCTTAATTTACTATTGAGGACTAAATCACCATACAATAGGACAAACCTGTCTCCACAAATCTTACAAGTAAGAACAGATCAGATGTGCTCTTACTTAAGTGCGGCAGTCATTTATCCTTGCAAGGTTGTGGGGAGACTGGGAAAGTGAGTCCTAGCTAATGCTGATTCCTGCCTCTTGTCTGTGACATCAGATTGAGTACTTCCCCACTAGATACCCCACAACAGATGCCAGTAAGCTCTCACATAGGACAGATTTTTCTTTTCACTACCTTTCATCACCTCTGCTTTTTTCTTGCTCCATGCAAAATGGGGTGAAACAGAGGAGGAAAGCTGTAGCAAGGCACTTTGATAATTCAGTCTTTGAGAAGAGTTAACAGAGTTACGTGACTATCCCAATTATTTCCCTCTTGGGCTCCAATTAGAAGTTAGAACTTTCAGGCTTTCCACAAATTTATCATCTTCAAATTCCCATGGATTATGAAAACCAAAGGGCCTGATCCCAAAGCTTAACATTGTTTCCAGTGCCAGCAGAAGGCTTAAAGGATTAGATCACGAGGAGCTCAGAGAAGAGAGTTTCTGTCTTAAGTGGGTAAATAACAGACTCACATTTGGCTGGGACTCTTTTGCTGGAAAATCTCCCCTTCCTTCCTCATGATTGTCAGAAGGCATTATCATTTTTTACAGTGACACCAGAAGTCTGGGTACAAAGCAAAAGCTGCCAGTGACCAGAATGATGGATGGCCACTTTATGTTCGCATTTTGCAGGGTCTTAACTTTCTTCTCTTTAGATGTGTTCCTAGAGAATCTGGGAAGGTTGGAATACCTCCCCTCATTGTTTTCAATGAGGGATATATAGATTTTTTAGGAAATGACAAAAATCTTACATGGATAATAATTGCTTTTATTTATTGTGCATTTCTTTAGTGTCAGGCATTATTTTAAGATGCTATGCACATGGAAGGCCCCAATATAGAGAACGTAGTGACTCAAGGGGACTGTCTGAGGGTGTTTAATGAAGGTCAGGGATGGTTCTCAATTCTGTCTTTCCTTTCTGGCTAAATATAGATTCTTACCAAATCTGTTGAAATAAAAATGTGTTCGGTGATGCCTCTCAGACATTTTGGGAAACTAATAAAGGAAATTGTTAGCCCCTGCTGAGAGTTTTCCCTCTTTACCACTCAGTGTGTTCAGGCAGGTGAGTTTTAAAGTCAGCAGAGGTTCTAGGAGAATTTACTGGACAAAAGAACACAGAGACTGCCAACGTTCTAGTCTTCCAGCCTCCTGCATTGAAAGGACCAGTTTTAACTGGTCAAATTTAATCAGATACCAGAGTTCAATGACTGTGAGTAGTTCAATAATCAGGTATCAGTTTCCTGGACACAGAACTGGGCTGAGACTCGATTCACTTTACTGTTATCATCGTTTGATATTTTTTTCACTTATTTATTTAAATGAAATGCCATTGTTACATATCCTTGTTGATATTTTGACAGCACAGAATTTCTCCCCACAGTTGAGATCACTATAATTCTTCCACCACCAAAGCACCTGTAGTCTTCCACCATATTCTACTGTCACCCCCACCTGTTCTTACCACTCCCCATCCTCTACTGATGCCTTAGAGCTATAGTCAGCTTTCAAGGATTGGTTTTAAAGCTTAACTTTTCCTGACCCTTTGCCCATCACAGTTTTATAGATAAACCGAAGTTAAAAAAAACAGCCTAGGGTCTCAGGTAGGAAGTGGAAGAAACAGGATTTTAACTAGAGGTGTTACTTTCTAAATTCAGAATCCTGGTTAGCATGCTATTCTGCCACAGGTATCTCCAGAAAGAAAACACTTAGAGTCCCAGAACTCCTCTACATTGGGTCCATTCTGTTTATCATCCTTGGCAACTGCATGTTTATTGGCAAGACTGCAAGTCTTCCCAGCAGTTATGTTCCAGGAGGTCAAGGATCTTATGTCTATTTCACTCAGGATTGAATTTCCTAGCCCAGAACACATAGTGAGAAAAACATTTTCCCTATGGGTGAATGAATCTAGGGAGAACCTATTATATGCCAGGTTCTGTGCCAAATGCTGCTTTGTTCCTTCCTTTCGGGTGATTTTAAGTAACCCACTTTTGTTGACTTAACCCCAAGAATCATCTTTTCTTCAAGTAGAAGTCCCTCGTCGCTCAATTATAGAGTCCCTATCCTCTACTTTCAAGTTTTCAGAAGTAAAGGTCCAGTTGACCCAGGATAGATTTTGGATGAAGTGTTCTTGGTTTCTCTATTCATATATGGCCAGAGGAGGGGGCGGGGGGAAGGCACAGATCTATGTAGGAGTAGGGTGAATAGTTCTCAGAGGAAGCAATTTTGGATGGGTTAAACAGACCCAAAAGGAGTCCATTATAGCTAATTGAACCTTTAGCTATAAGCAAGATCATTTCATTCCCATTTTACAGAAAGATTAGTTAAGGCTTAGAAAATTATTTTCCTTAAGATTGCATCTCCAGAAGATGTGAACTGAACTCCACATGACACCAAAGCTTACAGTCTTGTTAATATTAGGGTGATTTTCATCCTAATATTAATTTATTCATTCAGTCATTTCTCTCCCAACTCAGAAGATCTGAGCAGTTTATTTTTATGAACTTAGTGCTGCTAGGAAATAGTGTTGTTATTTCTGTTTTTCAATGTAGTGACTGCAAAAACCACTTTAACCATCAGATTTCAGTCAGAAGCTTAGCAATATGTTCCCCATAGATGGGACCCCAAAGGAGAGAGAAGTCAGATTACCCACATCATAGGGACAGCAGACTTTTTCTGTATATGGGCAGAGAGGAAATATTTTAGACTTCACGGGCCATTAGGTATCTGTTATAACTACTCAACTTTGCCATCTTAGTGCAGAAACACTAGAGCTACATATTATACAGAAATTATGCAAATGAATGAGCATGGCTGTGCTCCCAGGAAACTTCAAGGACACTGAAACTGGAATTAAATGTGATTTTATGTCACAAAATACTTTTATTTAAACAAAATTTAAAAGTAAAAAATATTCTTAGTTTGCAGCCAAACAAAAGCAGCCTGTAGTTTGCCAACCTCCGATGAATAGTTGTCTCATCTTAATGTCAATTTATTCATTTAATACACGTTGAGAAAACACTATTTAGGAGGTATGTAGTGTGCACTGCATATAGGACAGAAAAAGAGCCAAACCTAGCTTTTCTCAAACTGACCAATAATGAGAACACAATATTTGTTAAATAACCACGTCCCAGGTTTTAAAGTCATAATAGTGCTAAAAGCCTGTAAAGGAAAGCTAAAGGAAATTTGAGTATGTATTACAAGAGAGAAATTCTATTAGGGGTTGTCAGAGAAAGCCCCTGTATACTAAGCAATATATTCAAGCTGCCATGAGCTCCACATTTGAAATTAATATTGCTGACTCCTTTCCATCACCTGGGGTTTACAGTCACCGTTGTATCTGCTTTGGTCATGCCTAGCCCATCTTAGCTTCCCAACCTGTTTTATCTCAATTCTAACAAACTGTCTTTTTAATTTTCCCAGGATCATACTGAATTCTAGTCTGGTCCCTTGAGTCCTTAGGAACTTCATCTAGTTTCATTTTGCTTGCTGTTTTAATCCTTATTAATCCTCAGTTTCTATAGCAAGCAATTGATAAAGCAATTCTAATCTCAGAATAAATTTCCTTCTCCTCCTGGGAATATGGTTCTGCTGAAGTTCTAAGAATCAAAGGATGGTTTATTCCATTTTCTTTGTTCAGAAGAGTTGCAAGTACTTCACTCAGTGGATATTAGTTCAGCTTAAAGAAATGGATCAAAATATTTCAGGATAAAATGTTAAGATGAAATACATTTTAGACTCTGAAGCATCTGAGAACTTGGTGCAGCATATCTTTGACATGACCAAAACTCATATAAACTCAAAGCTCTAAGAATGCTAGTTATGAATGTTGAACACACAGTCAGAAAACACAACTTCAAATGTTGGCCCTGAGTCCTTTTATTTTTATTTCCTCAAACGAACAGGTATATGATAATACATTTCCCAAGGAATTAAAAGTTCAAGTGCTACAGAAACATGTTTTCATTGAATAAGAATATATTTTTTGATCATAAATGTTGTGGAAGTATTTGACTAGTTTATTTTCATGTCTATGATGACTTATATCCTGGGTGAGGACTCAAGAGAATATCAATATAAGAAAATTAACCAATTACATTTATTCTGGTTTATCTACTGGTCACAGAGCATAGCAGTTTTAAGTTGAAAATTCTTTGATACTCCTACTATTCAGAGATAAGGGTCCCTTCTTTTCCAATTTGGACTGGCTTATTACCATAGGAATGCAACAGAAGTAATGCTGCAGATGTGTGAGGCAATGTCAGATTCCTTGACTCACTGGAGCAAACTGGAAATTCGGTTTTTTATAAGACAACCTAGTACCCCGAGAAACTTGCCAGTAATTCAGTTGAATTACTGACAGTCCCAGTTGAATCAGCTGATGGCCTAACTACAGCAACCCATGTGAGTGAAACATCTTGCATGTCCAGCCCTGTTCAGCCTGTGGGTTACTGCTGCCTGACAAACTGATTGTACCTCCATGGGAGACCCCATGGGATAAATATCCAACTAGGCCATCCCTGAATTCCTGTCTCATAAAACCAAGAAACAAAAACTTAAGCTGCTATGCTTCAGGGTATTTTGTCATCTAGTAATATTGCCAGCAATCATGACCAGAATCTAACCAGAACCAGAAAGTGAATATTATTATAATTACACCAGTGTGGTTGGTAGAGATGGTGGTAATGGTGGTGAAAAATTATAACTTAAAATGTTAGATTTACACATATTGATTGTGACCTATTTGTGTTATTAGCACAGAATTAAGAAGCATAATGGAAGGAAAGAGCTGAAGTCATGCCTTAGCTGATCTCTATTCTCTGTGGTGTGTTAAAGACATTTTAAAGCATCATAGAATCTGTTGAGCAAAGAATAACCATGATTACTGAACTGTGAGACAAGGTCTTGCTTTGCTTCCATATATTTCCAACATACCACAGATCATACCAAACTGTAGACAGTGCATTGAAATGTGTACCTTTGGTTTAATGGAAAATTGGAAGAGATGAGAAATGAAGATATAGATAGATTGATAGATAGATATATAGATAGATAGATAGATAGATAGATAGATGTTACTTCCAACTATAAATACATCTGTTCAAACCTCACCCTTGTAAAAGCATTTTAACTTGATTGACTTGAATTCAAGATGAATTTTCCCCCAAAAGTATATGAGGAGTGAAGTAAAGTGGGTTAGTAAGGACCCCAAACTTTGAGGGGTCCCTTTATAGGTATATTTAAGTGTTTTGATTGAAAAAATCTCTCTTGCTCTCTGATTGCTAAGTGAACTTTTATAAGTTGAATATACCTGAAACAGAACATTGCCAATAGTTACCATAGCCATTACAGTTCTCTAGAACTCCTGGTACCCTTGTCTAGATACTACCCAGCATTCAGAGATGACTGCTATTATAATATCTGACACAATAGTAATTATCCTTTTAAATAAACTGTGTAGGGAGAATCATATATTGCCTATTACATTGTTCTTGCTTCTTTTGCCCAATATTATGAAATTCATACCTGTAATCAGATATACTTCGTTTGTTCATTCTATTGCAGTATATTATTCCATTGTGCCAATATGCAATGATTTATTTATCCATTTTTATCAGTGAGGTCAGTGGATTTTAAATATTTTAACCAACTTAATAAAGAATTTGTAGCTCTAGTTGTTATCAACCAACCAAAGATCTTCAATATCCGATATGGTAGCTCTAAGTTGGACTATGACTTACTTGACTTTATTGGTGATCTCCTACCACAAAGATTCTTTGATTGCAAATGTTTTTAATGAACTCTTATGAATGGCAAAAAAAAAAATAAATGAAAATGGCTCAGTCCATACTATGACCCTGGATAAGTCACTGAGATGATTTGGGCTTCAATATTCATTGTGATAAGCTCTAACAATGCTTATAGTGCCTGTTGAGGGTAGCTTATAGCAAAGACATAATGAGCTAAAGAAATCTTTGTACTAATGAGGTTTAACAAGAACAACCAAATCCTATTTCTGAATTACAGCTTCCTAATTTTGTGGACCTGTGAAGTTTAAGTTCATGTTAGTGTCAGAAACCATGCATAAGGCAATTTTATATGATAATATCAAATGACACCAAACCCATATTAGGAAATAGAATCCATGCAACTCACAACTGTTTGAAAACAGGGAAGTTCATTAACACTTCCCAATAGCAATGAGGACTGAGGACTGCTTCAACAAAGAGTGGGGCAGAAACCTCTGTGACATCTGGCTAATACTTCGATTCCCATCTGACAGGCTGATCCTTCTTTTGTATAAACATTTGGATTTTTGTTAGCCTAAAAATTCTCTCCACACAATTGTCTACTGAGACTCCTTAACACACACCTAAATGCAATGTTTTAGGAAGAAATCTACTGCAATAATTTCTAATTAATTATCATCAACTCTACAAGTTGCTGCGTGGCAAATTCATTCTTTTAGTAGTTAGCTTCTTAAAACATGAATACGGATTTTGTTTGAGTAACTTTATGATTTGTGTTGTAAAAATGTGTTAATGCCTCTTCAGTTTAAGCATTTATATATTTAGAGAGCCAGCGACATTTCCATCAGCATAATGAGCTAGGTCAACTACTAAATTCCTTCTTGTACTACATGAGGGTCATGGTCTCAGGGTATGAGGCTCATGCTCCAGGTGCTCTAGAGGAACTTACTTTTTGACTTTTCTCTTTCATGCTGGATCTGAAGACGTATATGAGGTTTGGTGAGCTCTTGAAGTCCTGAGAAGGGAAAGGGAATAAGAGACTTCTTCTCTGGATACCTCCTCTCACATAAAAATATCTGACATAAAAAAAATCTGGAAAACACTAATTCAAAAGGGCACCTGTATGTGCATGTTCATTGCAGCTCTGCTTACAATTGCCAAGATTTGGAAACAAACCAAATGCCCTAAAACAGATGATTGGCTAAAAAAAAAATGCGGTAAATATACATGATGGAACACTACGTGTCAATCAAGGAGGACAAACACATGTCATTCACAGCAACGTGGATGGAACTAGAAAGAGTCATATTAGCAGAAATAAGCCAAAAAGAAAAAGAGAAATACAGGATGGTCTCACTTACAGGGAAAAACAAACAATAAACAAACAAATATAGGGAAAAACAAACAAACAAATACAAAAAAATAAAAACAACCAATGAGACTGAACAATGGAGCGAGACAGGAGGGGGAAGAAGGCGCAGGAGGTGAAGAGCACAAAAGATCAGGATGAGGCCGGGCACGGTGGCTCGTGCTTGTAAGCTTCAGCCTACGAAGCGGCCGGGGCTAGGGATCGCGGTTTGAGTCCCGCCTGGGGCCCGTAGTGAGACCTAGTTCCAAAAAAATAGCTGGGCGTGGTGGCGTGCGCCTGTCATCCCAGCTACCTGGGAAGCTGAGGCTGATTGCTTGAGTCTGTGGTAACCCAGGCAACGAGAGCCTGCGGTTCCACAGGCAAAAATAGCAAGACCTAGTCTCAAAACAAACAAACAAACAAACAAACAAACAAACAAAAAAACAAAAAAAGATCAGGATGGTTAACAGGTGTTAGTAAGGTGGGTTCACAATAATGCAATAATGTAGTATAGATATAAATACACATATATATGCAAATTAAAAATTTAGATTAAATTTTAAAAAAAGAACAACCATCACAGAGATAGTTGACTTTCTTTGTGGATATCTCTTCTATCCTATTCCCCATTATACATTCCCAGAAATAATAATTAGTACACTGAATCTGATGTTTGCCATGCCAGTGGTATTTGAAACTTTAAATCACACATCAGTAAATAACATATTGTTTTTCATGGTTATAATTTTGTAATTATGGTATTGTAATATGTTTACCTATCTATGAAACTTGTTTTCTTCCCACAAAAATTTTTTTTAAATTACTAAAAAAAAAGTCTCCTAGCTAGGATATTGGAGACCATCCCCATTTGTTACTTCTATTATTGTATCCAAATTTCAAATTGTCTTAAAGTTTTAAAACTTTTAATATCTGTCATATTGATATCTTGTTGTATCCTAATTTGTATACTGATATCTTTTTGTATCCTAATTTTCTTTTATTTATACGTTCTAAGCCTGAAATAAATTGTATAATTTAAAATAAAAAAAAATCTGACATAAAAAGCCCTCTATTACAAGGTTGATTTTCTCCTAAAATCTCCATCTGGTCTGTCTGTAGGATTCTTAATCCTACTAGTAATAAAACTGTTTTCCCTAGTGAACAAAATACTTGGGTCCTGCATGCTAGCAAATAAGCATTTGCTGACTGCTTATTCTGGATTTCATTATAAAGTTTTGATTTCTCTAATAATCTGGATATATGTGGTTGAATAGCTTATTGAACCCTCCCCCCAATCCTTTTCAATACTATGGGACTTCAATAGATGTTACTTCCTGTATGTATGTACAGGAAACTCTTGTGCTCCTGTACATGCTCCACCCATGTGATTTATAACAGTGTCCACAAATTTGCTTTGCTGACTTCATAGGAGAAATACCGCTTTCTACTGTGTTTCTGTCTATGCTACAAGCTATCTCTTGGCACATTTGGAAAGAATTTTCTTTAACATAGTCTTTTTGTTGAGAACTTAGATATGTTCTGGTTTGTCATTATTTTTATCAACAAAGGAGAAAATGCTGTCATATTTCCATGACCGGTACATAGAGAAAAACTACTGTAACTATAGGAGATATTTCTATCATGCAGATGATAGAGTTTAAAGCTATTACAGTCAGGACCTGTTTATTTTCCTAGAACCTTGACTCACCCTAATAGGTGAGGTTGTCATCCTCTTGAAAAACCAACAGCCATGGGACGAAAAGGGGAAGAGCTTTTCAGCATATTTCTGTTGAGCAGGATTTCCAACAATTATACCTCACTTGACCCCTGAGTAGTGCTATGCAGGAGAAAAGCTTTTATTATCTGCATTTTTTGAGAAAGGAATTCTCAAATCGGGTATGCTTGGACCTAATGGAATTCCTATAAAGTAATAGGTTCTGTCCTCCAGCTCAGGCTTTTTCTCTGCAATGTGCTACAGCAACTTTTTTGTGGTAGAAATATTAGTAACAGGTAACTTTTATTAGACTTTGATTATATGCTAGACTGTTTTCAGTGCTTTACACATTTCAATTCACTCAGTTATAAAAATAGCTATATTAGGTAGGTATTAGTATTGTTACTATTATTATGTCCCATTTTACTGAGTGGCAAATGAGAGAGATTAAATAATTTGCTGAGAGAGATAAAGTAATTGGCCTAGACCACATGGCTGCCGAGTTAAATGAGCTGCAATTTGAACTCAGTTAAGAGTCCAAGCTCTTGCCATGCATAGGTTAAAAATGACTGATGCACAAAAGATAAGTGGACCGCAAAGTCAATTTTGAAACTCATTCATTGATATTAATGTCTTGTTAAATTCTAGTAATAGTCATTATTGTTTTTCTTCTTCCCCTTCTTTCCTCTCTTCTGCTTCTTCATCTTCTTGAATTTTACACAAACTCCATCGATACTATAACCCAAATCATGTTCTCAGCATCAAAACAAGTGATCCCTCTTTGCAATCCTTCTCTCTTTCAACAAATTCCTTCTGGATATAGTATTTTTCAGCCATACTGTCTTCAATCACAAGTGATAAATAATTACTCAACTTCATTAAAATATTATTTGTGGTTTTCCTTTGATTACAAAAGTTGTGCACATCTGCTCAAAAAAAAAAGAAAGAGAACTCAGTAAAGTTGGGAAATAAAACTAGTGATAATCTCTGCTCCCAGTGATATCCAGTGCTACTTTGGTTTTCTATTTTCCCCCATATATCCTCCATTCAAACAGATCATACCATAGTATTAATTTACCACGGAGTTTTCACTTACTCCATGTTTCACTTACTCTATATCATCTCCATGTTTCATTAACTACAATGTGACTGCTAACAACTACATAATATCCCATCATATTGCTTAATGTAGTAGCTTAAATAATATATTTAAATGAGCATCCTTTTATATACATTTATGTCCCATTCATCACAATTTCTTCAGAAACAATTCATAAAGGTGATGTTGCTGGATATAAAATGTATGCTTTTACATTAAAAATAGATCTATTATGTGATCCAACCATTTCACTGCTAGGTATCTACCCAAAGAATACAAAAGTCATTAATTCAAAGGAATATATATATATATATATATATACACACACACACACACAATCTCTGTTCACTCTAACACTATTTATAATAGCCAAGTTATCGAAAAAACCTAAGTGTCCAGTGATAGATCAATGGATAAAGAAGATATACTATATATACACAATAAAATACTCCTCAGCTATTAAAAATTCTTGCCATTTGTGACAACATGGTTGTCACTAGAAGGGATTAGACTACATGAAATAAGCCAGGAGAAAGATAAATACTAGAGGGTTTACTCATAAGTGGGCTATAAGAAACAAAACAAAGGATCAGAGAAAATGGTATCTACACAAATCCTAGAAAACTGAAATTGAGACTACATAGGAGGAGGGGATAGATGGACAGAAAAGGGGGTTGCACAATGGACTGTGGAGGCCCATGGACACCTTCGTTATGTGTGTAGTAACACAATAACTGAAGACTAATTCTTAGTCATGCACAGTGTTGTAAATCAGTGTTACCTCAATAAAATAAAGTAGTCATATTTGAAAAACAAAATGCAAGATTTTAGGCTTAGTAGTAGTTATCAAATTATTCTCTAGAAACACATACCAGATGACTTATCAATAAGGATTTAAAGGGAATCTCTGGACTCCTTGTGAGCCTGTTTCTACAAGGACCACCACTGGTTTGTACTTCTGTGATAGTGATCTATTATTTCCACCATATGGAAGTCATATGTGGTCAATTACAGGACCAGTTAATCCTGAATCCTCACACTGGCAGATAGACATCTCTGCTCACTCCAAGATTGTAAGCTTCTATTTCACAGTGACAAAAGTAGACCTACTATTAGAAAATTAACTCTTTCCTACAGATTCAGTGAGTCAAAAACTCTTCTAGCCTCAGATGAGGCAACCCACTCTCATTCTACAGTGGCCACACACCCAACCTTAATTTTTCCCAATTATACATTTCTCCTGAGTCAGCTTTACATCAAGTACAGAAATATCTATGTAATTAGGTCTTCCTGAAACCAATATACTGAGAACTGTGCTAAAATGGAAGTTGGTTTCAAGATATATGAAATCTTAATCTTGAATTGTATCTATCACTGAACTATATATTAATGTATTATATAAATGTAAATGTACATAGATAACAGTCAAGTATGTGCAAATAACAGGATATTACATAGAACTTTTTTTGTTTGTGAGTGATGGACAGTAGGAGAAAAACACTGTTTAGAAATTAAAGTATTGTCAGCAATATGTCTCAGACATATCCCAGGCATAGGATAAACCTTGCCTCTCCAACCACCTTCTCATCACTCCTATACTGCCAGACTGTACAAAAGAAACTACTGGAATTTTCTGGAGACAAACAATGGAGAGTCCAAGTTACACCTTCTTGTAGGGTATAAGAAGGGGAGGTTTTCCCAATTCCCCAGTCAAGTGAAAAGGATCCAAGGACTGGCTATCTAAAGAAAGGGGGAGCATCTTCTGGTCTGCCTGTGTTGTGCATTGATAGTTATGTTTCCTGGTCCTTTCAAGCTGGTTTAATTGCAAAACAGATTGCCTCTATTTTAGGACAGAGAAGCTTCCTGAGTTTCTGGGGTGTCTGTTTCACAATAGAGGTTTGAGCTGGAGTTATCTTAACAAAGAATAGCACTAAAGAGGAAAGTCAGAAGGACAATACAAAAGTGGCTGGAGAAGAGATGGAGGGATGTCAGCTCAATTTCCTTTAGGTCAGAGAGCCTTTTCTGCCAGGGAACTGTGCTATTGGAAACACCTCCACAGTTGCCCTTCCAGGAAGTCAGTATTTGAAGACTAAACCCACCAGCATAGGATGGCACTGCACCAATTCAGACATCCTCTCTGCCCAGCTTCCCTGGGTCTCTGGCTCATGATCTGTTTTCTCAATCATTCCAAATAAATTATTTTAGAAGTCATTTCTCTCTTGTCTCAAACTGTGTCTGGAGACATTGTCTACTCTAGAAACATCCAGATAATAATAAAGTTTAGTACCTGAGATGAGTTTTGTCTGAATAAATAAAACTGGCATCAGGTCATAAATGCTACATACTTCCTATTTTGTCTTAGCGGACAGCAGTCTCAGAACCAAGTCTGTGCCAATTTTGGCAATGAACTTATTTTTTGCATCTGAAGGCATCACTGCTGAAGCAATTTTTGTGTGTGTGTTTTGTGTGCATAAATGTGAGATGTGAGCAATCACACTATGATCCTGAGAAAAACTAGATCAAAGGGGATTTGTTCCTCAAACAAATGAATGACAGCTCTGAAAGGAGAAGTGTAAATTCAATCCCTTATCGGTGGATTTGCTAAGCAAGCCTAATTTCTATTTTTAAGGAAAATATCGTAGTTTACCATAGTGTTCTGAGATCCCCTTTGTTAGAAAAAGCCCTCCTCTGAGGTGTTTGTTTTCAGTTTTAAGCAGAAAACATTATCACTTGAGATCAGAGAATCTCAGTAAAAACTGATGTGATTTTGTTTGTAATCAAAACTAATTCTCTTCAAAATATAAGAGCAATAAAGTATTTTTCAAATTTCTTTTGGAACCCTCTTTGCTTGTTGGGGCATCTGCTAGAGGCCTAACCCTGAGGATCCAGGTAGGAACTCATCCATGTGGCATTGTCCTCACTAAACTTATCATCAGACACAGCTGTTTGCGAACAGTGCAGATGGCTGTTCCTGTTCCTGTTAGCTCACTAACCATAACAACCTTGTTTTGTCTCAGTATTACAGCAACAAATTACTTCAAAATATAGTAACCTAAAAACAACCTCATAATTTTGGTCCAGAATTTTGTAGGGAAGTTGGGAAGGACTCTCTTGGGGTCTCTTAAATGGTTGAAGTAAAACATGACGGGGCTAGTGGTGTCTGACAGTTCGACAGGGCCTTTCAAGCTTGTGGTCTTGGCATTTTTGACATGATAACTGGCTTCCCCCAAGAAAAGCTACAGAAACTGAGCTTGCTTTATGGTTCATTTTAACCAGGGGAAGTAGTGTCCCTTGGTTACAACTTAGTCACTAAGATCAGCTCAGGTGGAAGGAAAAAAGAACTCACCCACTGATGGGAATGATGTTGTTTTGATGAGATGTTGGGTTCAATAAGCAAGGATCTTGAGATACCTCTGAGAAAAGCCAGGCAGAGTTCCCCTTTCAGTGGCACATGGTGAGTCTACCCAGGAGACAAGGATGTTTGCACAGACACAAACAGGTGAAGGTTATATTTTAAAAGGACAGGTCTATAAGTAAAAGGAGAAAAAGAGAGTCACCTGCTTAATCACTGGTGGCTAAGAGAGGTGCTGATCCTGTTTTGCAAAGGGGGAAAAATGGTGAAAAGAAACACCTGCATAATCCCTTCCAGGTCTATCCATGTTGCTAAAAATGGTATGAGTTTGTCTGGATGGTCTCATTATATATGGCATATAGAGAAACCAAACCAAAAGTTGAGAAAAAGTCAAAACTTGCAAATGGACCATAAAACTGAAGCATACAGCAAAGCAGTGGAAGAGAGAGGGAACAGAACAGGGGAGAGATAAACACAAAGGAATATGGTGATGGCTCATGGGTAATATGGTTTTGGAAAACCTATGAGGACGACGACAATGATGTAAGAAAATAAATAAAAAACAAAACATACTGATACAGGGTAGTGACTCAGTTAAAAATTGTACTGGTACCAAAATACCCTGGTAGGCAGAGTCTGAGAGAAAGACCCCATGAAAGAAAATGAGAAGTGGGAAAGGGGGGATAAATAGAAGAAGCAAGGAGAAAGGAAAAAAGATGAGAAAGGTGGACTGAGAGAACATGCCCACGTAACCCACCAGGGGAGGCCCCCTGGAAGAGTGAGCTGGGAGTGGCAAGGAATCATGGTGGGAGAGGGGCAGGCAGAAAAGTAGTCGGTGTGGAGTCGGATGCCAGAACTGCAGGCTAGGAGTGACCAGGGGCTGCTGAGGCCAGGCCTGATGGGTTTGGCCAGATGCCACCGAAGGTGGGCCTGGTAAAGAAACGCACAGAGCTGACATATTTGGAAAGTTGATTTGGGATTAAAAAATGTAGAAGAAATTTGAAGAGCCTTGGAGAAACGGAGCAGCTCTGAAAACTGGAGAATAAGCGAAGAAAGGACTCCAGAGAAAGACTGGAATTTGCAGAGTGCCTGTCTCAATTTTGGAGGGGCAAAGAGGCACCATATTAGACATGTATCTTTGGGACCTTTGGGATTGAAAATGATGACTGGGGTAAGCTAAATGGCCACTTGTGGCATTAAGGACTTTTTGTTTTTCTGGTTAATTTCCCTTTTTAATAAAACCCCGTTGTTTAATCTGCTTTGTGAGTTTGGCAATTGCTATGCTCATGGGTGATGCAGACCTGTGGCTTGTTGGTTAGAGGCTTCTGGCCCTTTTGACCTGATTTCAATACTTGTTAAGTCATAGGTGAGTAGAGAAAGCTGTCTTTTGCCAGTGCAGAAATTGTACTAACAGTTCTCTTCTTTCTGGGAGGGGTTCAATTCTTTTTTGAATTGTTATATATTATTAAATTACTTCTAGAGTATGATTAGGATGACTTGTAAGGAAAGTGATTCTATATAGTGTCTCTCTCCATATCCCCATCTCCAATTTGTACCTTGTGATACTTTCTATAGCAGTTGGAAACTTGCTTACAGCAGTGGGTGGCCAAAGGATTTTTCATTTCTTGAGTTGGCTTAACAATTATGCTCATCATTTCTACCCTCAGCCCTAGTTTTGGTCTAGCAGCCTTCCATTCTAACTTTATTATCCTCATCCTCATCAGGAGGAAGCACCAAAAATTTGAAGGCCCGTTTAAAAATGACCACAAGCTTAAACAAAGAGGCCTGGGCCTGTGGGGGCCTGTCCATGCCCTTCTGCCTGGCTTTGCCAGGGAGCTGGCCACCCATGCCTCTTGGAGGTCCTCCCTGCCTTCTGATCCCTTGTTGGGGGGTGGGGGGAGGGCAGCTCTGGGCACTGCTAGGCTGGGACAGGTGTTAAAATACCCCCCTCTGGTTTACTCCAAATCCAGTCAGTCCTTGCCAGGAACGAGCAAATCACTAATTCAACTACAGATACACATGAAGATGGAAGTGAAGAGAAAGAATTAAGGCCTGGGACAAAAGATCATTTCAGATCCATGGGACACCGGGTTGTGAGACCATCTATAGTGACAAACTCTCTCAAAAATACACCTACAATGTTTCCACTGATGGGAACAACATTCCCAGTTCAGAGATGCCTTCAGTGAGAGTGAAACACCCTCTCATTCTGTTATCGGGGGATAGGGACACCCCCGTTTAAATTCCTCCTTCCTATGGGTTCTCCCGCCTGCGCGCAGCAGCTGCTCAGATATCAAACCTTAACAACTAGGATAGACAAGAGATTTATTTACAGATACGGAAAAAAACCAAACCGAAAGAGTCTACACCCTCACAAATGTTTCAAACGAACAGAGCCCCACTTCTGCTCCTCAAGGAGCTTCGTGGGGTTTACCTCAGTCTTAGGGCACTTCTGGTTGGAAGTGCCAGGACCTTGACTCCCAATCCTGTTGCTCCAGTTGGTACCAGATGAATCCAACCAACACAGGCGGGGCTCAGATGGTCTCCCAAAGGCAGGCCTGTCCGAGTGTCACTCTTTGGGTCCCGGCTTCAATTCCACAGGGAGAAGAAGGCCACAGAGGTCAGGCACTGGTTGGATGAGCCAGGCCAACCATTCACCAGTGCCTATCTCCATCAAGAAACATGTCTACAGACATTGGCTGAAAGAAAGGCCCCCGATGCCAGAAACCAGAACTATAAAAGCAAAGAAGCAAAATGTGACAGAAACGTTTTGGAGAAGATGACCAGTGAGAAGGGAGAGACATTGAAAAAATCTAAACATGTGCAAACTGGCTATCTGCAACAAAGTTACACCTGGAAAACAAAACACAGGCTGTTGTGTCCCTGGGAAACATTTCCTCACCCAGGAAAAAGGACATTGCTCCAGGTAAGAAAGGGAAGAATCCAATGTCCTTCACATAGTAGGCTCTCAGGTAAAAACTTGTTGAATCAATGAGAGAATAAGAATGGGCTAAAAATTGACCAACAACCGGCAATAAAAGAGGAGATGGGGTGACCAGAGAGGGGGACAAGGGAAGGGCAGCGGGGAGGAACACCCTAAAGGCAACAAAAATAGGTAAACAAGGTAAACAAATTTATAAAAAAATAAATAAGTAAAAAAAAATAAATAAAATGATCACAATTGCTATTTGGAAGTGATTCCTTAAAGGGTATCTGGTCTCCAGAGATGCAGGCAGCTATTCAGTGATCCTATAGCAGATACGCCTGAGGCTGTCCCTGAACAAGAGCCTCTCCGCTCTCCCTCCCTGTCCAGATTCTGTGAGTCTAATTAAGGCAATGTTTTTCCTACTTAGTCTACTTAATATCAGGTTTCTTAATTGCTATTTGGGGACAAAATCATAGTGGGGCCATTAATATCGGTAGCATGTTGGAAAAGGAAAAGTTCTGCTTTGCTGAGATAAGAACTTCCCTGTTTGGATTTGCTGATATAAAACCCCAAGTGAGTATATTGACTCTTGGGCCACAGAATGAAGAACAGAGGACTCAGTGTTGAGAAAAGCAGGTGGCACATCTATCTATTTCTTGTACTGATCACCTTCCTCAGCCCCCCCAACCCCTATCCCATTACTAGTCACTGAGTTCATCTAACTCTACCTATAACCTCCCTGATTTTCTTCCACATAGATTTCTTCACTACCACCTGGCTCATGTGCTGCATTCTCTGTGAAGACGTTCTGACACCAGTCAGATAATTCTGATTTCCCCTTACAAAGAAAACCCTATGAGCTAGAATAACTTTTTAAACTAATGAGGGGTATAGATATTATTTCATTCTTGCTACAGCCCTACTGAGCCTGAAATCTGTGAAGTCTTCTCTCTCCTCCCCAATAGTCCAGAATTTTAATACTCAGTTTTAAAGGGTCATTTTTCATTCCATTTTTCTATTTCCCATTATTCTATTTCCCATAACCAGGCAGAGAAGGGAATGGATGCTTAATGTGGGTCTCACACAGTCTGCTTCCTGTTCTAGAGGGTTGATCTGTAATGTTTTGGTGCTAGCACAATGTACCAGGTATTTATCCAAAACTCATATTTATCAGACGTTTAATTCAGGCTTTTTTTTTAACCCTTTGAGCCTTAATGCAAGCATTTTATAATGCAATCTAATACATAGAAGCTAAATCCATGAAACAATGTTTGCACCTTACAGTATGTAATACATTCCGATATCAGCACACCCAGGCCACCATTCATTAAAATACGTTCAGAATATTACACTTCTTACCAGTTCCACAGGTACAAGCCAGTTCTCAAGCATCATTTCTTCTGCTCCATTTTTGTCAGTACTTTATCTGTTCTATTTTTCTAGATTGGTTTTCCACCCTGCAACCTGTTGGTAAAGACAGAGTATACCTCTTCTTTTCAAAATTGCCACATGGTTTTCTCTTCTGCTCAGAACCAACATGATCGTCCTCCACACTTACCTTCACAACCTCAATACTCCTTTACCCTTGCTTCCTTTGTTCCGCCTATAGGTATTTCCTTGTTCTCTACAAGTTTACAAACAACACTGCCATTTCCTTGTCACGTTACTGGATTTGCCTTCCTTACAATGTCCTCAGCCATCTTATAAAAATAGCCAGATTGTCCCTATCCTTCATGTTCCTGTTCCTCTTATTCTTCTGGCTTTTCCTCTGTAGCACTTACCACCATCTGAATAGTACACACATTTTCCTTTGTTTATTGCCTCTTAACCACACTGGAATGTAAGTCACAGTCTCTACCATGAGTTGTCCTTCACATAGTAGGCTCTCAGGTAAAACTTGTTGAATGAATGAGAGAAATGGGTGAATAAGAAGATATTCCATATTGATGTGAGCATGAAAGGTAAGTTAGAAATTGCATCCCCTTTAAAAAAAAGTTGCTTTTGTCTTTTAAGTTTCTTCTTCCCTGTTCTTCAACAGTACAACACAGATCCTAGCCTAGAGGTATTCTTGGCCCCTTTTAACTAGCAAACAGTAATAAATAATATTTTTTTAAAGGGAAGAGGCAGGAATGAAGTCAATTAACTTAAGATTATGCCTCCTAAATTAGATGGCATAAATGATAACACCAAAGGCATGTTTCTAATGCAGAACCTGTCTGTAAGGGAGAGACCATGTCTTAAGGAATGGAATCAGCCAGCAAGCACCTTGATCTCAGAATTTCCAGTATCCAGAACAGAAATTTCTGTTGTTTAAATACCTTGTCTGTGATAGTTTGTTACAGCAACGCAAACAAACTTACAGAGTTGTTCATGATATTGATGTAGTAGCTTTCAACCAGCAGTTTTTGGAAAGGAAAATAGAGTTTTTAATGTGAAAATGCATTGCATATTGTAAGGTTAAGTACTGCTACATGGAATTTTATCTATATGTCCTAGATCATGTTATAAAATGCATTTCATCTGAGGGTCTTAGACAAAAGGTTTAAAAACCTCCACTATAAACCCCAGACAAGGTGCATGAGAATCCAGGAATACTCCAAAGGGCTGTGACTGTCATCATCTGTGTTTCTCAGCAGCTGGTTACTTGTGGTGATGGCTACTGGGCATAAACTGGCCTTAGCGTCAGACTGGGAATAGTTTGGCCTCTACCTCACAACCTTTATGGCTCTACTGAAACAGGGTGAGGCTGAAAGCTTTCCTAAAACAGCAGAAATGGCAAAGCCAGAAAATAGCCCTGGCTAGTAGTGATTGAATATGTAGAATGTGCCAGAGACAAGGCCTCAGACTTCATGTAGCTTTCTCATTCAGTCTTCACAAAACTCCATGAGGCACATGCCAGCTTACATCCAAGATGGAGGTCCAAGGGGGTTGGTTCTGAAGTGATTACATGTAAGACTCAGAACCTTTCTTTTTGGCAGCACTTTTCCCCTATATTCTTACTTGAGTATTATGGTGCTCTGTGGATTATGGGGGGCAAGTGTCTTAATGGCTGATTGAAGGTAGGAGGGGCTAAAGATGGGAGGGAATCTATTCCTGTATGTTAGAGCGCTGAGATAGAGCAACACATCTTGTTAAGTAGAATGACCCAAGTCAAATCCTACATGAAGTGCAAGTATAGAAACCTGAGGAAAGAAAGAAGACAATTAAATGGTCGTGGAGTGAGCTGGGGTTTCTGGAATTTAAGATTTTAGATGTGGAGTTCTGAATTTTAAGCTCAGGATCCAATTCTATTGAGTGGAGGCTGCTTGAGATGATAATGACTCAACTCATGGAGCATAGAGCTTGGAAACATTTTAATGCTAAGATCTAATTAGGACAAGTTACTTTCTTCATGGAAAGAACCTCTTCAACTACATACAGCAAATTGGATGTTGATAGATACGGCTGCATATGGGATGACAGATGGAGAAAGCCAGGAAACATGCTATTCTCTTGTCAAGGAAGTGTTTTATCTTGAGGGCTTTGCTCCTTTATGGGGATAGCTGTGCTTTTTGCAGTTCTCACTTCCTCCCCCTCTACTACAGAGAAGGGATATATCAGGCATCACACAGAGGGAGCGAAGGAACCCCCACAGCACATATTGTACAAAGAACCATAAACGACCTCCTATTTCTTTTATCAACTTTTTGTACAATTTTATATAAAAGCTATAAATCATAAATCTACACCATAGAATCAATCATGAAGGTCAAGTGTTCCCTTTTAGTCAAAACTTCTCTGCAAAGTTAATAATTCTCTGATTTTTTTAAATTCTCTGATTTTTTTAAGAGTAAAAATGAACTTCCACTTTCATAAGTAAAAAACATATATGACTTGTTTGGCTCAATATGATGCTTGTGAGATTTATCTATATTGTTAAAATAAATGAAATTCATTCATCCTCATTGATGTATAATATTTCATTATATTAATAGACTACACCTTACTTATCCATCCTACTGGTGGACTTTTGAATTATTTCTAGTTCGGAGCTACTACAAATGGTGTTTTCTTATACATGCCTTTTGTTGAATCATATTTACATGACTTGTATCTATACTAAAGCTGGTTTACTGGGCCCTAGTTTTCCTTGATGCTGCCAAAGAATAGATGCTAATTTTCATTCTCACCAGCCTTGTATGGGAGTCTCATTTGTCTCACATTTTTGCCAACACTGGTATTATTTATCTTTAAAAATTGTCATCATTCTTTCGGATTGTGTAGTGACATTATATGTTCTTTTCCACTAGAATTTAGTATTTGTTTACTAAAATTTTGTGGTTCTCTCACTGTGCTTGATTCTGAAGGATATTCCTAATGTGTTTGTTTGTCAGGATCCCCTGCTTGCCAGTTAGAAATGTCGAACTGGCACGAATGGAAAAAGAGGCTAGTTACCTGTTTAACTAAGCTGTGGGAGAAGAGTTGATATAGGGCACTGAACACAGGCAGGTATCTCTTGGCTTTTCATTTCAACTTTCCTTGAGTTTTAGTTTCATTCTTTCCTACTGCAGGGACATTTCCTGCCCTAACCACATGGGCAATGGCAGGATGGGGCTAGCCAAAAAACAAGGAAGGAGAAATATGTTCCTTATCATTCATTCCAATGATATAAATCTTGGAAAGTTTCATAAATTTTTTTTAATTCAGTGTTCATCCTGGACTAGCCTGGGAGATCATTGGTGTGTGGGATAGAAAATGGCAGATAAGTTACTGTGATTCACACTTTTGGGTCAAGAACCCAACCTTTATGCAATTACTTTGTTCAGGGAAACATTACTGTGGAAGAAGATACAAATACTATTTTAATCGCCTATTCTAACATACCTCTATCAGAAGATAAACAGATATAGTCCCTGGAAACATCCTTATAAACAAATATAGTCCCTGGAAGCATCCTTAGTCAGGTCAGTATTGTTTGATTGGTAATCTCTAAAAATGCCTGCAACTACGCTCTCAATCCACTCTCCTTCACAATGTGACATTGCAGCTCCTCATGTTAATGGATAGCCTATTTCCCCATTCCTGAATGGAGGCTGACCTTGGATACTTCCTTTAATCAATAGGATACACAGAAGTAGCATTGTGCCAGTTCTGAGCCTAGGTTCAAAGAGAATTGTTTAACTTTCATTTTTTTGCTACTCTCCCCAGCTGTTATGCAAATAAGCCAGGGCTAGTTTGCTGTATGAGATACCATGCAGGACACAAATAGTACTATCCATTTGTCCCACTCAAGACCTCAAACACATGACAGATTACAGCAAGATTAGCAAAGCTAACACATGAGGAAACCTGGCTTAAATTAGAAAAATTATTTTGGTATGTTTAGCCTAACCTGCCAAATAACAGGACTTTGAGTTACATATATGTTTATGGTTAACCATATATTATTAAGTCTTTTAATTTGGGGATTGTTCATTGTGCAACAGTAACAAGCATGACTCAAGTTGTAGATAATAAATTTGCACAGTTGCATTTCTTTAAATAAAGTTGAATTTCTTTGCCTGAGAAACTCAAAACACAAATGAAAATGTCAACAAATAATAGAAAATAGTATCAATCACAGTATAAAGTACAGAAGTAAATACTAATGTAATATCATAGCTATGATAAAAACCACCTTTTGATATGAATAACATCCAGAAAAAAAGATAACCGAAGAAGATTCAGGTTAATAGAAATAAAGTGGCAAACTTTGAGAAATGCTTTTGCATGAACTTTATCCAAGGACAGAGATAGTAATGGATTAGCCTTTTTAAAAATTCTGAAAGCACTATACAATTTGTTGAGGAGAATACTGTCTTTTTATTTCTTACTCATGTTGCTGTTATGAGTGAATTGTGTGCCTCACCCTCTACCTCCCCAAAAGTTTGCTGAAGTCTTAACCCCCAGTATCTCAGAATGTGACATTATTTAGAAATAGGGTCTTTGCAGAAGTAATCAAGTCAAAATGAGGTCATTAAGGCTGGCTCTTATCCAATGTGACTAGTGCCCTAATAAAAAGGGGAACTTGAAAGAGTGAGAGAGTAAGAAAGAGAAATGGAAACACACAATTTGTACTCATATTCTTTTTTTTTGGCATTACCAATATTTTAAATTATAAAAAGAACTTTGATAACAAATTTCTTCCTCTGTGAATCAGAGGTAGCCGCATGGTTTGCTTTAGAGAATAAAACGTGGAGGGATTGTTGACATGTGTGAGTTTCAAGTTTATACTTCCAGAGGCCTGACATGAGCTCACTTATTCTTGGAGACCTAAAATCCACAGCAGTGTGAGCAAATCCAAGTTTGATTGCTGAACTTGAAAGATACAGGGAGCAAAGACACACCTATAGTGGATTCCATCCAGAAAAACTGGCTTCCCATTCAACCTGGCAGCAAACTGCAGATCCAAAAAGTCACGGTTAAGATGAGAAAAATTAGCCAGCTCAATTCAGCCCACATTGCTTATTTGCAAAATTGCCAACTCAGCAAAAGATTGGTGCTTTAAGCCATTTAAATTAAAATGGCAATTTCTCATTGAAATCTGAAAAAAATCTCATCTTTTGGGAAAATAAATCATGGTATAGAAATAAGTGAAGTGCATTATTTCTTGGCAACAACTGGGATTTGAATGAATCTGCCTCTTCTATATGAGAACTGCAAACTCAAATTTGCTACAATTCTTACCATTCCTTATTACTTAAACCCTGATCTGCCCCTATCAATTCACTTTTAATTATAGCTGAAGTGATAGGAATGTGGAGGGGGGAGGGCAAAAGAATGGCATGATAAATGCGAATTTTACAAAAAGTTAACATGGTAACAGTATGTTAGAACTGGGATGGTGGAGGCAGGTATCTAAGGGGCTGAAGATATTAGGAGATACTAAGGCACAGGAAAATTTCGTAGATGTTGTATGTATAAAGTATTGAAGGATCTTGATAAAGAATAATTATGAAATAGAGAAATTACTCAAATTAGTTATGAGGGTAAAATGATGTGTTTAGCTCATAAGCAAAATTCAACTTTGGAAATTAAAGTTATTATAATATACCTTAAAATGAACACATCCATTTATGTTGATGTTAATTATTCAGGACAGATAATTCACTTGCTCACACAGGATCACAGGGTCTTCTATCCTAATGAACACTAGGTGTTGAGTATTTCATCTGCTACTATGTAATAAATAACTCAAACATTAATGGTTTAAAACAACCATTTTCTCATTATTTCTCAAGGTTCTGAGGGTTGACTGGAGCTGCCTTGGCCTAAGGGTATGGTTGACTGGGCTCAGCTTGGTAGCTATATAATAACACTGTCAAACAGTGAGATTGTGACTCGTCTTGTCATGTGAAGGCTTCCTCAGGCTCATTTTTGATGTAGCTGCTGGTTGTTAGCAAGTGTTCACCTAGGCTGTCAGTTGGAACAGCTAAGTGGGGTCTCCCTGTGTGGCAAGAACTTCTTTGTAACATGACTTTGCAACATGGCTTCTTTGCAACATGGCTGTTCAGAAAAAAAAAAAAAAGTCTCAAAGATAGAAGTAAATTCTACTTCTTTGCCCTCTTGTCAGTCTCGTATTTCCTCCATATTCCTTTATTCAAGGCATGAAGGATCTGCCCAGGTTCAAGTGGAGAGTACATAATCCCACTATGGGAGAACTGATGGGAGAAGAGTTGCCATCACACTGTAAGAGGAATATATAGACTGTGATTTGGTAGGCAGCTCTAGAAAACATCATTTGCCACACATCTAAAGTGAGAGCAATTAAAAAATAGATAAAATTTGTATTTTTTTCTCTGATTTCATTGTGTTTCTAAGAATTGAAAAGCTCAAGACCCTGAGTGAATAAACAAAGGGAAATTCAGATCTTTGGATTTATTACCACAACAAGTAAATTTAGCAGATTTGTGATCTTCAACTGATAGAACTCTCTACTGCAGAGATAAAAGGGGAACCCAGAATCAGAATTAACATAGTAGAGAGGGTCACTGGGAAGTATCTAGTAGTATCCCTTGACTTGAGACAAAACTGAATTTAACACATTCCAAGGCATTTTTTTAAAATCACCATGCTCCTCAGAATGTGCCCGTACAAGGAGACTTTTCTCTGAAACGGAGTTATGTATTCCAGATTATTCAAAGAATTCAGGCAGGACTTTCAAATTGTAAATGGAGTCAGTTGTGTTGTGTTGATATATTCCTCATCATCACAATTCACGGTATTGCTGTAACCTAGGTCGAATCTAAAATTTACACTTTGCCAACCTCCATTAACCAAAATACGTGTTTGAATCAAATTATAGACTTTCATTCTCTTAAATGATTAGCTTTCCTTTTCAGAAGTATCTTAAAAGTAAAATTTCAGCATCAGTTAACTTCAGGATGCCAGCAATAATCTATAGTAATGACTGCTTTCATAGGAGAATTTTCATGCCCAAAGAAAATTTATCTTAAAAAGTACTGTCAGACTTTTATAAAGTCACCAAATCAAAAGTGCTCCTGTTTTGTCACCCATTCTCTGAATCTTACCCTCAGTCCCTGTCAGCTTGCCATACCACTCAGCTGCTTCTTCCTCCTTCGCTCCTCCTTTCTTCCTCTCTGTATTTCCCACAGACTAAGGGCTTTAGAAAACCTGGTTTGAAATCCACTAGTTACTTAGAATTCTGAGAAGATTGATAAGTATGATTAGAAGGAAGTGTCAAGTACTCTTAGCATATCATTACCATCATGTTGTTATCATTATTGTGATCTTCTTTAAGAAACACCAAAAGCCTAAATGTTCATAAGAGCTCTATACAAGGTTAAGTGTAGCTTAAGTTAAATAGTTACCTAATTCTGGGACAGTTCAAGCTGACAAGGCACAGAAAACAAAGGAGACAATGTTTTCATAAACTTATGATTTCATTGTGTTTTTACCCATTCTATCCATTATTTGCCACAGTCAATGGTTTTGAGAGGAAAGCATGGGTTTGAGAATGACAGGTTTTCCATCTATTTGAAATTGAAGGAAAGACACAAGAGCTGGGATGGGCTGGTGGGGTTTCCTCTTTGTTAAAATTTGAAATTCCAGTACCAATCTGTTTTAATTACTATGGCTCCATAGTATATTTGAAGTCTGGGATAGTAACACCTCCATTTGCTCTTTTTTTGTGAGTAGGCTTTTTATATTCAAGGTCTTTTGTTATTCCATATAAATTTCAATAATTTTTGCTCTATCTCTTTAAAGAATGTGACAGGGATTTTTATAGTGATTATATTGAATCTGTAGATTGCTTTTGGTAGGATGGCCATTTTGATGATGCTGATTCTTCCAACCCATTAGCAGGGTATGTCTTTCCATTTCCTTATGTCTTCTTCTATTTCTTTTAGCAGCATTTTGAAGTTTTCCTTATATAGTTCTTTCATGTGTTTTATTAGGTTTATTCCCAAGTATTTAATTTTTTGGTGTGATGGTAAATGGGATGGCTTTTTTAATTTCATCTTCTGTTTGGCTTTTTGCATATAGGAAAACTACTGACTTCTGTGTTTTGATTTTGTAACCAGCTACCTTAGTGAAAAGGTTTATTGTTTCAAGAAGTTTTTCTGTAGATTTTTTGGGGTTCTCTATATAAAGAATCATGTCATCTGCATATAGTGATAGCTTCAGTTCCTCTTTTCTTATTTGTATCCCTTTTATAGCTTTCTCTTGCCTTATTGCCCTGGCTAGAATTTCTAGCACAATGTTAAAAAGTAGTGAAGAGAGTGAGAGAGTGGGTATCCTCGCCTGGTTCCAGATCTTAGTTGGAATGATTTTAGTTTTTCCCCATTTAGGATGATATCTGCTATTGGTTTGTCATAGATGGCTTTTATTATGTTGAGGTATGTTCCTTTAATCCCCAATTTTTCAAGGACTTTTATCATGAATCGGAGCTGGACTTTATCAAATGCTTTCTCTGCATCTGTTGATAAGATCATATGGTTTTGTTTTCCTTCTTGTTGATGTGGTGTATTACGTTAATTGATTTCGGGATGTTGAACCATCCTTGTGCTCCTGGGATAAATCCCATTTGGTCATGGTGAATAATGCTTTTTATGCATTGTTGGATTCGATTTGCCAAGATTTTGATTAAAATATTTACATCCGTGTTCATTAGGGAAATTGGTCTATAGTTTTCTTTCTTGGTGCTATCCTTATTTGGTTTTGGTATGAGTGTGATGTTTGCTTCATAGAATGTGTTTGGCAGTTTTTCTTCTTTCTCAATTTTTGGAAAAAATTTTATTAACAGGCATTGTTTCGTCTTTGAATATCTGATAGAATTCATTTGTTAAGCCTTCTGGTCCTGGGCTCTTGTTTTTA
This sequence comes from Uropsilus gracilis, assembly GCA_004024945.1. Taxonomy (NCBI): domain Eukaryota; kingdom Metazoa; phylum Chordata; class Mammalia; order Eulipotyphla; family Talpidae; genus Uropsilus; species Uropsilus gracilis. Next base: position 47,018 of record PVHY01002327.1, on the reverse strand, counting down.
GGGAGAGTTTTGATGACTGCTTCAAATTCACTGCTTGTGATTGATTTATATGAGATCTCTGTTTCTTCCTTGTTCAGTTTTGGGTAGTTGTATTTTTTTCCAAGAATCTGTCCATCTCATTCAGGTTGTTATATTTGTTTCCATATAACTTTTCGTAGTAGTCTCTGATTATCCTTTGAATTTCTTTTGTGTCTGTTGTAATTTCTCCTCTTTCATTTGTGATCCTGCTTATTTGAGTGTTCTCACTTCTTTTCTTTGTGAGTTTTGCATGGGGTTTATCAGAACAGAATTGAGTGTCCTGAAATAAAACCACATATATAGAGTCAACTAATCTTTGACAAAGGAGTGAAAAATTTGCATTGGAACAAAGACAATCTCTTCAATAAATGGTGCTGGGAAAACTGGTGTAAAACATGCAAAAAATGGACCAAGACAACTCCTTCACACCATGTACAAAAATAAACTCAAAATAGGTAAAAGATTTGTATGTAAGACTGGAAGCCATATTATACATAGAGGAGAACGTGGGCAAAATCCTTCATGAATTGCAATCTAGAAATTAATTTCTAGATACATCTATAGCAGGTAAAAAAATGAAGGAAAACATTGACAGCTGGGACTACATCAAACTAAAAAGCTTCTGTACAGCAAAAGAGACAACAGAGAAAACAAAAAGAAACCCAACCAAGTGAGAAAAAATTTTGTACTACATACAAGTAATAAGGGTCTGATAACAAAGATACACAAAGAACTCACACAACTTAACAAAAACAAAGTAAAAAACCCAGTTAAAAAAAGAGAAGAATTAAAAAGACACTTATCCAAAGAGGAAATACAAATGGCCAACAACTACATGAAAAACTTTTCAATGTCACTAGCAATCAGGGAAATGCAAATCAAAACCACAATGTGATACCACCTTACACCAGTAAGAATGGCCCACATACAAAAAATGGGCAACAAGTACTGGCGAGGGTGTGGAAAGAAAGGAACACTCTTATACTGTTGGTGGGAATGTAAACTGGTCCAGCCACTATGGAAAGCAGTGTGAAGGACCCTCAAATTAGTGAAAATGGAACTACCATTTGACCCAGCAATTGCTCTCTTGGGAATCTACTCAAAGAAGACCTCAATGCTTGTACAAAGGGACATCTGTGCTCGGATGTTTACTGCAGCACTGCTTATAATTGCAAAGTCATGGAAGCAACCTAAATGTCCCAAACTGGATGAAAAAGATGTGGTATATATATACAATGGAATATTACTTATTAATTTAAAATGACACATTGGATGATTTTATCATAACATGGATGTACTTAGAAGAAATCATATTAGCAGAAACAAGTCAAAAAGAAAAAGACAGACACCAAATGGTTTCACTATATTATAGGACATGGGAAAGATAAACAAAAACCCATGAAGAAAAGTCAAAGCAAGCTAACAACCAAAATGAAGGACACAATTTGGGGTACATGGGGGGGTGAGATAGGGTGGGAACAGGCAGGGAGGGGGGCAAACCCCAGGGATTACAGAGAAATTTATTAATAAATAAATTATTTAATTAATTAAAAAATAAAAGTTGAAATTTCTTGTTTTAGGTATTTGAAACCTCTTCAGGTTTCATTGAACAGTCCATCCTGTAGGTGTGTAAATTTTGGCTTAATCTTGGACTTCTAGTCCAGAATCTTGTGAAATGCATATTCTGATTAAGCAGGTCTGGGGTAAGAATAATAGTCCACATTTCTAACAAGTGGCCAGATGAGTTGCATAGACCAAACATGGGAAGAAAATATCTAGAAAAACTTCCTCATTGTGTGCAAATATACAGACTTACCAGATTGCATCTACTTGAACGGGGAAGTGGATATTTGGGAACTTCTGACTCATGAATTGGAAGCAAAGACAAAATCTATTTCTTAGTACTTTGTGGTGCCTAGGTAAAGCAGTTTACTTGCTGTGAGGTTCACAGAAAGAAATAGAAAGCTTCCTTTTATTATATACATATGTATATATACGTGTCATATGCATATATACATGTGTCATATGCATATATAACAGATTTATATAAAGTATGTCATAAATTTTAAGGTTTGATATATATATAAGTCACACATACATATACACATAAAATATTTTTCTTCCAGCAAGAATACGCTATTTATAGTTTCTTGCTAGACAACATAGAATATGTTTCACATCATGCTTTGGGAAATAAGGACACTGTAATATAAGTACATAACTTATATAATATATGTAATATAAGTACATGTTATAAGTATATAACATAACATAACTTTCATCCGGTCATTCATTAAAACAATAAGCATTGGGTGTCCATTGTAACTAAAGCATTGGAAGAGGAACAAGGTAATGTTCCTATGCATGGATGGGGTCTGGTATTCAAAATCTAGTGCAAAAGACAAATAGTGATCTCTAAGTAATGTGACAAATTTCACAAGAGATAACTTCACAACAGTAGGGAGAAAAGCAATATCCCTACTAAAACTATGAGTCTTGACTCACTATCAAGAATGAGAAGACATTTCTGTTTATAAATGTAGTATTGAAACTTTCAACAAAGCAGGTGCAAAATGAGAAGGAATTCTTGTCCTGGCAAGCATATGCGTCCAACAGATGGCTGTTTTCTTGATAGAGGAGATGTCTAACAGTGAGAAGGAGTCAGAATTCCTGTTATGTTAAATAGCGTAAGTGAAACGAAACTGCCAATTCTTGACAACCTGCCAGATTGAATCTCCTGTGAAAACTGACTCACTGTTTTTTAAGTGGCATACTATTCTCTCTCTTTTTCTGAGGTCCTCTCTGCAATATATGAGTTTGGTTTGTGGTTGTCTTAGTTTTGCTTTTTTTTTTTTTTTTTTTTTTTTTTTTTTTTTTTTTTTTTTTTTTTCTCTTTCTTAGATAGGCCATAGTTTCTATGAAAAGTCTTGCGAGCAATTCCAGATTTTGTCCACATTATAGCATCTTTCCTCTATGATTTCTGGTAAATCTCAGTCTCTAATCTCAGATGAGTAAGCGGATACTTTATCAAGATCCTCAGAATTGTAGTCAGCAACTATAGAAACTGTGAGCATTAAAAAAATAAATTGCACTTCCTTCAGGGAGTCGTCATAAAGATGATATTCTCCACACCAAGCTGCACCCTGTGCAGTGACTTGGGGTTTAGTTTCATTCTCCATCACCCCGTAGGTGGGTGCTGCAGAAGGCACTAGCCCTAGTCTTCCCTTGAATTTGATGCCATGTTGGCTAAGTAACAATCTGTTCCATAGTCCAGGATGTGTTTAGCACACTCAGGGAACTAGACCTTTCAGGTCCTGTTTAGATAGTCAATAAAAGTAAGGAGAGACCAATTAAAGCTCAATTCAGTTTTCAACAGCCACCCATATAACAAAACTCTTGAGGGGTGAATTCTGTTCTTCAGAGAAGTATCTGGAATCAGTCACTTATTTTCCTGAAACAGGATGATGTGCATCATCCATAATCCTTTTCACCTCTAATTTGTACACAAAGAACATGGGAAAGAACTTTCCAGAGCTAGATGTCCTTTTTATAGAAACTCTGCCGTTTTCCAAAGGCCCCTTAGTGGATTGGCAATATGAGTGAGGAAGCTTTAATATTTTTCTAAGGCAAAGGACATACATGAGTAAATTAATGAGAAAAATGGGGTCTATCTAGGTGATCTGAATCTCTCCCACCTAGAGTGTTCTCAGACATGAAACAGGTTTATTAGGTATCTTTTCACCCCTGTCTAGGTACTCATCTAAGTACTCATCTCGTCTCATTTTTCATTAGGTACCTACTTGAACCTGTACCTGATTTCCTCTCATTGGATCCTTTAATCTTGGCAACGATACTGTGAAATAGAAATGTCTATTTCTGTTTTGCAGTTGAGGAATTAGGTTAATAAAACAAAGTAACTTTTCCAAATTCAAGCAATTACTTAAATAAACCATGTTCTTCAGACCTTAGTTTTGAATTTTTTTAATCTCCTAAGTGTAATTTTGAATATACTGCCTAAATGGAGGACCTCTGGGTCCTACAAAAGTCAAGACTTGTCTTAAGTGTAGAAATGGACAAAAGCAAGTGTGACCAGAATATAAACTCTACTGCTAACAGCTCTCTTTCACTGCCATCTGTATTCTCCTTGTTTGTCTGTTTAGATCCCGGGTCTTTTTTCTCGGACCTGGAAGGAACCAAATTGGCTAAATAGGTGGTCAGAGATATAGGAATTCAATGAGTTTGATGGGGAAGATGAGTGTGGCATGTCATGAGATAAAATTTACCTCTGCCTTTGACACCTCTTTGAAACTTCATGGAACATGTAAATGAATGTGTCCCCCTTTTTTTCTTTAAAAATACCATTGTATTTCTTTGGAACGTGACCATGAGCCAGGGTTGACCATGAGGAGGCCCAGGTATTTTGAAATTCTATGGTAAATAAGGAATCAGAGAAACTGGGGATTTCTATCCTGTATGCCAATCCACTTCTAACATGTACTTCCCAGACTTTTCAATATACCTAGGTCCTTGGAAAACTATAAGCATTGAGGGTGTGCGTGTGTGTGTGTGTTTGTGTGGTGTGGTATGTTATTGTGCACCTGTGCTTTTAGCCTTCAATTAATAATAGGTTTATTTTCATCCACAGTTACTTCAAGAAAAAAGTATATTACAGAATTTTATGCCCTATTTGTTTATTTTCATCCACAGTTACTTCAAGAAAAAAGTATATTACAGAATTTTATGCCCTATTTCTCAGACTCTTGTGGCTCAACTTTAAAGAAATAACTCCAATGACAGTGGTTGACTTGTCTCCTTACAAGGTATCAGGCAGCAGAGCAGATAAGCAATTTCATAGCAAATAATTCATCTGAAAACACCACCTCCTTGGAGATTTCTTACTTTAGGTTGGTATCTGTGAATGTGCCCAAGTAGTTGAACTACACACATAACAACTGGTCCAAGAACTGTGTTCTGTACATGGCAACAGGTAGCTGAGACAACAAAGGAAAAGTGAGGCTTTGGAGGCAGGGTGCAGACGGGATGGAAAAACCTTATGGTAACCGTTCCTAAGCAATTACTTGAACATCTTAAATGAGGCATTTTGAAAGTCTTCACCAAGGTCATTAGCTGTGTATGGAGCAAAGACTTATTTTTAAAGTTTGACGTAGCCTGAGGAATGCTTTGTTCCTAATTTAGAGCACTTGTCTTGAGAGGTTCCAAGTCCTCAGCATCTGCTGCCACCCACTGTGTGTTTTGACCACTTGCGGTGAAATCTCAGAGCCCGCCAGCTCCACAGGGAGCCAGCAGGGCCTGGGAGAGAGGCTGTTGGGGGATTATTGAGGAATGAAACTTTTAAAAAGGCATCTTGGGTATGAGAGGTTTGGATTCTATTTCAGCGAAGTATTCATTTTGATTTCTGTCATGGGTGAAGTGTGCTTCCTGGACCTTTTGACTTGGGGTTGGCTGTGTGACTTGCTTTGGTCAGTAAGTTATTAGCTGATATGAGGTGGACAGAGGTCTCAATTGAACTCGTGTAGTTCATCTTGGCTTTTGCACCATGGTGATCGATCATGAGGAGCACTTCTGCTGGGTGGCTCTTAGGAGGAGCAAACTTTAATTTAATCCACACTTAGACAACCTGAAAGCGGAGCCATCCCACTGAACCCAGCCTACACTAGCCAGTCCCCAGAGCTGTGATTGAGATATTCATGCTTGTTGCTATAGGCTGTTGGAGCAGTTGTTGTAAAGCCTTGTCATAACAATAGCTAATTGTATTGCAACCACTCCAAGCTAGGGAGGTTTAATGTCAGTTTTTACAGCTAAAGAAGAATGTCACCCTTCTTGGTGGATTTTATAGGTTGTAATACTCTCAGGGAACCAGGCACACACAAGGATACTAAGCGGGGAGGTTGGGCCATCTGTATGGCAAGCAGGCAGGCTAGGTAGCAGAGGGAGCAAGGCAGCAGCATGAGGGGCTGGGGGGTGGAGAGGGAGGAAAGCAGGCAACCAAGCCTCCCAGTTCCTCCAGGAGTCTTCACACCCTTTCTCTGGGCTCTCTCTGATGATCTCCTGCCTATGTTTCTCTCCTTCCCTTGCTCTCTCTTTGTGTTCTCCTCCTTAGGATAATGCTGTCCCTTTATCCTCTCCTTCTAGGCCCAGGTGCTGCCCACTCCCCCACGTACACACTCATTGGGCCCAAGTGTGTATAATCACAGGGGAGCATGCAGGCGCTGACAGGTGCTGGTCAGAGGCCAGTGGTGGAAAATGCCTGACCAACTCGTTTACTCTACACTACCGCATGGGGTTAATGATTTTTATGTTTTCTTTTGCACCTGTAGGAACACTTATGCCAACTGACATGATAGGGTTGAAATGCCATTTATCTAATATATAAAAAAGGAGCATCTCTCAATTTAAATTTGGCATATTGAGACAAGAGGAAGATAGGAGTGGGTTGTGAGTACCCTCTAACAAAGGTCACGGTTGCCTCAAAAAAATGAGAGTTTAGGATTCCTGGACCTAGTTCCATCGTGACTATCCGGAGGCTTCCCCACATCCGAGACCAGAAGAATGTCGGAGTGTCCAACCTACTTCTTACATTATTGAGTATAGTACCAAACTCTGCAGGTTAAAAACTCAGTCTCCCCCAAACACCCTCAAATTTAGACCCTCTCATACAAGCCTAGCTATTACCTGTGTGTCTGAGCAACTGGCTAAAAATCAGGCTCCAGTAACCTTTTCCTCAGTTTCAATTCATTTACTATAGTAGCTCACCCCAAAACTCATTTACTCACCAAATTGTTACAAAAGAATACAACAACCAGATGAAGAGAGGCACAGTGGGAACTCCTGAACAAGAGTGTCTGTTTCTTTGGAACTTGGGATCTTGCAAGATTCTCCAATGAGAAAAACTTCCAAAGTCACTCCTCTTTTTCTGGAGGTTTGCTATAAAGGCACTGTTGATTAAATTATTGGAAACTGAACTCAATGTCCAGCATCTTACTTCTCCACAGAGACCTGGGGGTGGAACCGGAAGTTTTAACCCTCAAATCACGCGACCATTAATGTTCCTCTTAGGTGTTCCAAAAGTTATATTCATTATCATAACAGGAGACATTTTTATCCCTTTCAACACTTAGAAAATTCCAAGGTTTAGGGGAGTCAGGGATTGTGGAGGGAGACCAGGGTATCTAAACGAAATTCATTTTCACTTTCTGAATCACCAAACATGTATTTTTTTTGTAAATCACAATCCTACAATGAGCCTATTAAAAATCAAGAATAGCAGACACCTACAGGTGGTGGAAAGATATTTTCATTTTGACCCATAAATCGGTAGAGTTCATTGACATACTCTGACCCATAAAATCTACCTTAGCATTTTCTAAATAGTTTTGAAGTTAAATTGAAAACTTGAATTTACATTAACACTTAATGTAAATTTAAATTGCAACACTTAAATTTACTTTTAATTAACATTTAAAGTAAATTTAAGTTGAAATGTTTTACTTAAATTTTCATATTTTTAGTTTCTCTTGAAAAAAATTAGAACAGCAGGCTGTATCTTTTTTTTTTTTTCTGATAACAAACACAGGAGCTGAATATTTGTTCCATTTCCACTGGGTATGTGCTTTTCAGTTTGCTGATGTCACTGCCATGTTCCATTATTCATAGTCAAGTGTCTCATGTTACTTTGTTTTATTTTTTACTTACCTTCTTGTATGAACTGAAATTTGTGACTTTGAATCATTCAACAACTGTCACCCATTATAGGGAAATCCACAGACAAGCCTGATTGCTTAGGTTTGAGATGCTTCATAGAGGGACCATTTATCAGTCTTGCCTGGACTGTCCTGGTTGATGCCTCATTTAATATATCACTTTGTATGAAAATCACAGATTCCTCTCTGATGGTTGAGACTGGGTTTCAGTTGGAACTTTTGGGGCACTTCATATGACCTCTCCATATGGTATGTGTTCACTAATTACTTTGTGACCTCTGGTAGTTAGGTGTCTTACCTGGTGGTTCAGGGAGTTTCAGGACACATAGCAGAAGTTATATGCCTGCTCCACTTAGTCTGCAAAATCAAGCATCATCACTACTGTCTTGTTTTGTAGTTTACAACACCACTCAGATTTAGGACAGGGATGTATATACTGCCTAGTCCTCATAACTGGAGTGAGCAGCAAAGCAAAGAATAGTATCATATCTACTTACTTCCATTCATTTTTCCTGCTTCCTATTTGTTTTCCACTGCTTACTCGATGTTTGTTTCCATTCTGTCTCCATTCTCCATCCCATTTTTCAACTCTCCATCTGTTAAATCAGATGTATCTATGTATTCTAAGGGAGCTAAGCCATGAAATTTCAGAAGATCTTATAAAATCTAGGAAATTGTACAAAATTTTGTGTCTATCAATCAGGTTTCTCTGCTGTGGATATAGTTTGAGAATTTATTGAAAGGCATTAGATTACTTGCAGCCTCCTTGAAAGGGTTTGCGAATCAAGCTTGTAGCTATGCAACTAGGAGAAATTCCAACATTATACAGCAAAATGCTCCAGGAAAGACTCTTCTGGTGCTAGTGCTCTTAGACAGTCACTGTACTTATTCCACTGCCCAGGGGCATAGTGAGCCAGAACTCAATCTACTACTGTTCTTGAGTTTTCGGATTTTTTGTCACTGTCCACATCCGAGTCGATCTCTATAGTGCCTGCTTCCAGATGTGTGTTTGTACCTGAATGATTGATCCAAGGTCATGGATCTGTGTCATAGTTGTTAACTATGAGAAGTGAATTTCTTGTGTCTACTCTGGGCTTGGCATTCATAAGGTAGAAATGCCCCAAACATAAAAAGAGCATTTATAGGGTAAGGAGAATGTAAAAAGTCTGAAGAAGCCCACTATGTCTATGTATATATGTATGCTATTTTGAATCAAGGGTTGCTAGTTTTCACCAGACCTTCAAAGAGATCTCTCAATTCCACATATTAAGAATCACCGTAAAAAGCACAAGTCTGTGTATTTGAGTCCATATTGTATACTTGAATCTTTATACTTTTCAGAATTAGGATTGCAAACACCAATTTTCTCCATCTTTTGCCAGCAGTATAATCACTTAGCAAAAAACAGATGGATATGGTATTTTTGTTCCATTGTTAAAGCTGTTTTGTGTCCCTCTTTTGGACACAAAAGTACAAAGTTCACTAAAACGTTGATCAACAAAGATGCTTATTTTAATAGATTTTGTTCATTTGACTTTTACTTTGAGAACAAGATGACATAAACAAAAGAAAACAAATATCACAGAAAGTTCCCAACAAGGATTTATTTTAAAGATATACTTTCAGTGGAGACTTAGAGTGAAAACACATTCAGTTCAACTTTCTATAATTTCCAGTACTTAACATACAAGCAAATTCCCTGGAGACTCAATAAGTGGTCAACTATTCCAAAAAATGAATTATTGTCATTATTTAGGGATGACAGGAATATAAAGCAAGTCATTTTAGGGAGAGATTTCACATAAAATATAAGATTAGAACTTAAAAAGAATCTCAAATCTGTGGTACAGAGAGGGTGAAGATTTGCACAAAATCCATGTGCTCATGTTGGAGCTGAAGACCTCTAATTCCCAACCTGGTGGCCTATCTGTAAAAGACAATCTTGTAACAAGTTTTGTACTAAACAGTTACTTCTGTGCAACAAATCACCTCATCTCCAATTATTGACAAAAACCAAAAACTCATTTATTAATGCTGATGTGTGAGGTTCACTGTATATTCTGCTACTTTGGACAAGATTCACTACCTCAGTTGGGTTCACATGGCTGGCTAGGTGATTTTGCTAGAATTGGCTGGATTCCAGTTTACACCTGGTGCTTCATTTGTGGAAGTAAGGTCATATTCTCATGGTGGTGTCAAAGTTTCACAAGATAGAGGTCTAGTCCTGGAACTGAAATAGTCATCTCATCTATTAGTAAAAGACTCTAAAATCAGTCCAGAGTCAATAGTGGGGAAGAGACTTCTTGAGGACAAATCAACAAAGTCATATACTAAAGCTACAAAAGGCTATGAAGAATCAGTAATATTTTTTTTCAATGCACTATAGACTAATTTATTCACCCTTTATTGATTTTTATCCAATACTGGGTTCTTGACCCAGTACTATAATAAGACCTAGTGAAAATATCATATAACAACACATCTCTTTCCTGAGCAATCTATTGACTCAGGATCAGATTTTATGGCTCTTTCCTGAAAGCCATTAGTCTTTGAGTTTGATATTATACCTTCTATTAAAAATCATATAAAAAATTTAGGTGTAAGGAGGTGGGGAGGAAAGAAATTCAGGAGTAATTTAGCATGCATAAATTAAAATTGGCTTTGGTGAGAATAATTGACTTCTCAGAGGTGCAGCCAACAGGGAACTGTCAAGCTAGATGAGTTTTTACACATCTCAGAGAGAAATTGGAGCTCCAAATGCTAAATTTAGCTTACAAGGGTATCACACATACATTTGACAACTTGAAGGTCTTTAAATTATAGGTAGAGCTTTTGCCACCTTGATTTGGTATTTCCTTATCTAATTAATATTTCAGCTGAGACATGTGAGTGATAAAATATCACACACCCCCCAATGGGGCACTTAACTTTTGGATTTTGATTAGCTTGTTCCCTATGTTATTGAGAATAAATTATTTTCAAATTATCTAAATATAAAACCTGCTTTATGCAGCATAGTTAAACAATTTTAAAATATACCCAACAGGAATTTAGTAATTGTCCCATAGAATGCAACTAAACTGCTAGATAAAATCATTTCTTAAAAGTAATAGAGAGATGAGAAGACAACAAGTAATTAACAGCTCCAAATCTAAAGGAAAACCAGCATTCAAATAATAAACAGAACACTAATTTAAGTTTTATCCTAAATTCATCTGTTTAAGTAAATTTGAACTTCGATTTTAATGGGTGCACTAGACAAGACAGAAAAGAAAATGAGTCTGAGAACCTATTTAAAGAATCTTATCTTTGGAGTTTTGGGATTGTTTGTTTCCATATCAGTCTAGGAAAGAGGAATTTCTTGAAATTATCTAAATATTGTTTGAGAAGGTGGACTTTGCTCCCTCTGGGGTGTTATTTCTTTGCTGCTTTGCATAAGTGGTAAAAGTCCTCTCTCAGCAACTGTCCATACCTATACTCTTGTCCCCTGCATCTCTTTATTTCTCTCAGCTCAGGCAAAGTTAATTTGTCTCTTGATTTGTCTCAAATGTTTTGACTTTTTTTTTTAACTATACAGTTTATTTCAGGCTTAGAGTGTATAAATAAAAGAAAATTAGGATACAACAAAATATCGATATGCAAATTAGGATACAACAAGATATCAGTATGACAAATGTTTTGATTTTAACTGAAATCTTTTCCATTCTCATGAGCATACATATTCCTGAGTAACAAAGCCCAGCAAAAAGAGGTCCTGAGATTTTTAGCTTTCACAGGTTTAGCTTTTGGAATAAAGAAAAGATCAGGTGGTAAAAATATTTTGGGAAAAGGACTATTTGATATTAAAAACTTTCCTAGCTGTTTGTGTTTGGAAGCAACACTGTCCTAGATTCGCTGAAGGGGCATCACTGTCTAAGACTCCATACTTTGATGACCATACTTTGTCCCTTTTCTGGCTGTGTGCTTCCCCTGTAGAGACTTTTGCTAAACCTACAGAACCTGTTCATCTGAAGGGCACAAACCCTTTTTAGATCATTCTTGGCATTCCAGAATTTCTTGTCCAACAGTCTAAATCTTAGAACCAGCAGATAAGGAATGATTTAGAGACGCTAGTCTTGCAGGATAAGAAGGTGTCAAAGACCCTCACTACAGCCTGGATGAATACATGCACATATATGTGTGTAGCTGAGCACTCTTAGGACCAAAGTGATATAGAACTTTCCTTTAAATATGAGGGTGTCCAGTTTTGTGATATGATTTGTTTTGAAGGAATGGCCTTACAGATTTACTTATCTGAACTTCTAACCTGAGTCTGGAGTGGAACTAGTACCTAGAACAGAGTAGATGCTTATTCAATATATAACAACAAAATGTAGTACTTAAAAATATGTTGACATGGGAGTATTTATTATTATTATTTTATATTATTTTATTAGTATTATTTATTATTATTATTTTTCTATTTTTTAAAAATATATAAACAATTTTATTTTGTTCTTTGGGTTACAACCTCTCTGTTATATATTTTTCCCCCTCCCTCCTCCCTCCGGTGCTCCATCCATTCTCTCACACCCCACTCTTAGTAATTATTAGCTGTGCTGAGTCCATTAGTCTCTTTCCTGTGTTAGTGTCTTTTCTCTGGGTGAGGGACTGCATTGTTGGGTCCAGGCGCAACTTGCTGTTAGATTTTCAGTCTTAAGTTTGCGTTGGGTGGCCAGGTTATATTCGTTTGTGATCTGTTCATGTTTTTTTGCTGCAGGCCATCCTCTCTAATCCAATCCCATCTCCATTGCTTTGCTGCTTTTCCTTATGGCTCTGGTGTCGGGCTTTGGGGGTCTTGCCTCCTGCCAGTGTTGGTCAAGAAATTTCTCTGAGTTCAGGCTTTGAGACTAGGTCTTGCTATATTTGCCCATGGAACCGCAGGCTCTAGTTGCCCAGGGTACCACAGACTCAGGCAATTCCCAGCCTTTTTGCCTGCTTAACTTGTGAGTCTTTTGGAGCTGAATGAGGAAACACTAGAATATTCAGGAATGGTAGAATGGTTTACATTGGAAAGGTTAAAGGATTACTCAAAAGAATAAGGATCGTTAAAGAAAACAGAATGACTGCAGAGATGATGACCAGGGGGGCAGTAGGCAAGAGCCCATACAGACTGGAGCTGGGGGAAAATTTGGGGAACAGCTCCTCAAGCTGTAACAACCACTAACAGTGAAAAAGAGATGGTGTAAACAATATGAAGAGATTTTGTGGTGTATTATGACTCAAATCCTATTTTGGCACAACTTAGAGATTTCTGTAGAAACTCTCTTCTTAGAACTATTTCTTCTGATCTTGGATTGGAGTTTCTTTGACTATAATGCTCCCTGGAGACTGGACTTTCTGTCAGTATTAAATGAATAGGCAGCTTTAGATTCTTATAAAACATTTTTTTTTAAATTAAAAAGAGAAAGATTACTTTTCAGCAATCCTAAGATGGATACTTATTTTGAGTTTTTCAGAAATCAGGATGTGCCTATATGTTATGTGATAGTATAACTGGCAAGATTTTCTTTCTTTCTTATTGACACATTTCTTATTGATATATTAGACTTTTTGACAGTATAAATATGATGCCATATTTTAAAAAAAAATCAATGTTGCTCTTTTAGAATTATTTTATAAGAAAATTACATCTGTTATTTCCATTACTTGTCAAAAAGCTTTGATTATTTTGCTTACCTTAGTTTTGGTCAAACAAGGATGGTGGGGAAGGAAGTCGGGAGTGGGGGATCCCCAATATGGAAGTAGTGGGAGTGCAACCTCTCTTGGATGGAGGGATGGAATGACAGAGTAATAACAAACTGTCACCTCCTGTACACAAGCATTGCAGCACCCTGGTTTTCTGCCCAGACACAGATGTGCTTCTCAGGGTGGGTATTATGCTCTGAAGACTGGCATTATGCCCTTCCTGCCATCCTGCCCATCAAAAGAATGCTGGCTTTAAAATGAGAAATATAACAGCTTGATTGTGTTAAGAAATTTTTATTGTTTCCTTTGGATTTGTGGTGAAAGCACATAAAATTACAAGTGGAAGAAACATCATGCCACAAAATTGCATAGAATTATTACAAAAATGTGAATTATGCATTTTAAATAATCTGAGATAGGAGAACCAAAATATGTACATGTTAATAGCTTCCTACTCTCTGCCCTATCTTTATTTTTCTTCTGAAAAGACAAAAGTCACAATGTCCAATCCACCACAAACAATATTTATGCAGTGCACAAGCGTGACATTAAATTCAAAGTAATGCAAGCAATGGCCCTTTCTTTTGGATTTATTGAATGACTGCTTATCTATTATAGGAGTATTACTTAATGTATGGCAATACTGAATGTTGAAATGAAAATTAAAAAACCCAAAACACATGGCATGTCATTAGAACTCGGAAAATTGGTTTACATGGCCAAAACCACGCTATTCTCAGTAGTGTAAAGGTTTCAGAAAGATACAGTCTAATTTAGTACACAGTCTACTCTCTATTATAGGAAAAACCACAGTACAGAATTTCACGCATTCAACAAAGAACAAGGCAAATACATAAAGGCACAAAACTGCACACCATATAGACCCTTTTTCTTTATCTTAGTCTATTTCAAGTAATATTTTTAATATTATTAAATGATAGTATCACTGTAGTAGTTCAATGATGGAAGATGGACAGTGTTACACACTACCCCACAACTGCAAAAAGTGTCATTGTACAGATATAAAAATGTGATTGCAGTAAATGGCCAAATACAAACGTATTGTAAAATTACTAGTCACTAAGATCATGAAATCCAACTACTGAAACAGTTTTGTGTTAAGTCAAGGTTACTCAACTTTAGTCTATTTCTGCACTAAAATGTGATAGAGTGCTATATAATAATTACCATTGTGTTTGGTTATGAATGCTATCATTCATTCATTCTGCACCTTTAGACAACCTCTAATTTTGTTTATGAAAATGCAGCATTCAATTTTGACCATTCCTGCTTCCTTCCTTAAGTTTAATGCCTTTCTTTCAAAGTGCAAAAGTAGAATGATTTACAAAAGATTTTTCTCTCAGTGAAGTTTTATTAAGTATCTAATTAACACCCCAAATCTTTCAGATCAAAATATAATAATTTCCAAAGGGGATGGAATTTCCCCCCTTGTGTCTCACTAGATGTGTTTTTGTTTTAATCAAACACTCTTAATGTTCAAACTAAATCTTCATTTTGATTAAAACTTAATTGCGATCTCTAGTTATTGCTTAAAGTTAAATAAAATAATTTCCATAAAAATATTAAATTCTTCAAATACAATTTTCAGGACACAAATAGATTCTGTGTTTTTAAATGTTTTTCTAAGCTATAATCAGACAGGTTTATTTCAAAGTAAAATAAAGCTGTGAGCATCTTGCTTTAGGGCTTTAACCTCATTGTTCTTTGTGTTACTCTCTATATTATATTTTCTCTATATAATTATTCTCTCTTACTTAAGACCTTTCAATAATAATTTTGATCAGTTATATCATGATATAATCTGTTTCTTTAATGTCATTTAACAGGAATTTAACAGAAAGATACAATTAATTAAATGTACACAGTAAATATATAATGAAAGATTTTTTGTTAGAATAACAAAAAATTATGGAAGATACTAATATATTTCCATATTGCTGTCTACACCATTTTGTATATTTTGACCGTTTATAGAAGATTAAAAGACAATGTTTAAAATCCAGTTTTTGATTAGGCAAAATATGTATCAAATTTATATATTAATTTCTAAATCTACCTCACTTTGCATCAATGGCTCCTTCACTAGTTTATTAGTATTTCAACAGAGTTTAATATCCATGTAATCAGTTATTTGACCATTTTCTTCTCTATCCACCTACCCCGATTTTGGCTTTAAGTTTGTGGAGGAGATCTATGTCATTGCCAATTAGGAAACACACATCGACACTCATGAATGTGTATGTGTATGTGCATATGCGTGTGCACTTACATGGTCGAGTGTGTACATATATACATGGAAATAATATATACCATTTATATGTGGGTCTATGTATTTTTCTAGATAAATATTCATTCTTTATATCTATATTAAAAATAAATGAACCATAAAAAAGGTCAGAAGCAAAATAACCACTGGAACCTGTTTGATTCTTATTGAATCTCTACTTACCATATGTCAGCTCAACTGTATTTAGTCAAAGGAACAGACTCTTTGTAGCTATAGAAATCACTTTAGGCCAATAACCAAGAGATACCCAGACTTTGAGTGCAAATAGTCAACTCAGCACACTGAAAGCGTGTGGCCAACTTGCTCATGCAACCAAATATACAAGCCATAATGCCAAGTCTTGGGGTAGCTTCACTGGTCAAAAATACAATCAAGTTTTTTGTTTCCAAAAAAGAAAAGCAGCTTATTTGAATCACTATGGTATCTAATAAAACGGTGTCAGCAACAAATACACAGATGCCTCTATGTTAAATAAATTAGCAAACTTGCAAGCCACCAGTGCTTGCAAAGCAAAGAATGAAACAATTTAATATACATGTTAACTTGAAGATATGGTAGTTGAGGGGCAGTTAGGAAAAAAAAATGCTTAAAGATGGGTTGTTCAATAGTATTAAATAGTCCTATGTGATTCTCAACCTATTTCTATTACATACTTTACACCAGAGCTTCAAATACAAATGTGAGCTTGATTCTCTTCAAAAAAGACAGTCCTTCATTAAATGTTCCATGGAGCCTGGAAGTTTCTTGCTTTTAATTTATACTGGAAAGAAAATAAAAATCCCACATACATGCACGCTCCACAAGTAGACCTGCAGTAGTTTCCACATAACCCCTGGAGTCTGGGTATGGGGACTGTTGCTTGGAGTCTTCTGGAACTCTCCCTCTATTGTAGGTGATAGGTTAAGGGATGTTTCTCAGGAAGATGCTCCTTGTTGGTGATATGGTAACAAGGGAGAGTTCAGTGGAGCTAGAGCCACCACACAGGGGTCCTGACAACCTGGCAGGAACAATCACAGAGGAGTATCAAACTCTTTCCCTGTGTTGTCTCCTTCCAACTCCTCACTTGAGGGAGATTTGTGATTCAGTCTTCCAGGATCTGGGGCCAGGGAGAGAGGGGCAGAACTGTGATTGCTGTCTTCACTGATCTTCCCTTTCATGGCTTCCTGCACAAACTCCAATATCTCCAGGGGCAGCCTTTTGAACTTGTCTTGGTACTCCTGCTCCAACTCTGTCTGTAGCTGGGGGACAACAAAAGAGGAGAATTTTAGGTTATTGAAGTGGTATAATCTTAAGGTAGGAACTTCTTGAAAGAGATATACAAATACTGGGGAGAAGTGAATTAATTTAAGTATCACCGGCTGGTTACCTGTAGAGAAGACATAACATTTACAAACGAACAGGTCATTGTCTATAGCTGAAAGCCAAGTTTGGGTTATGTGTGGCACAATAAACTAAAGGCCTGCAATAATATAAATGACACACATGTGCAGTAGGGACACAGGTGAATCTTTCCAAAAAGTACACAGAAATTTGCAGTGATCTGAAGTTCTTAAGGGTAAGGACTGGAAACTTCTGAAGGTTGGGAAGCTGAGGGCAGCCATGAATGGGGCTAGGGAAAAGGAAAAAGATAACTAGAGTAGACAGAGTTGCTAAGAGCAGGTTCCCAGTAGCTGAGAAGTCACTATCGAGTGCTTCTAAAGAGTTGCTTATTATATTTCTACAAACCAAACAAGCTCAACTACCCAACTTTAACTTTCACTTTGACTCCTTTCTTATCACTTTAATTCCTTTTTTGTTCGAATTTTTATTTGCTTTGTAACTTGTTCATGCTATCTTTTAAACCATCTTTCACTTTATCTGCTTAATATTTCATACTGAAGAATTTGTAGATGCTTATACAACCCTTCTTTCAAGTGTAGACTTACTTGGAGGCCCTAATCATCAAACAATGAAGAACTATGATTTTTCCCTCAAAAGTAGCAGAATGGGTGGGAACGCTGCCTGTTGGGAAGCTCTGTTATGCTGAGCCCAAGGGAAACCCAGAATTTCAAGAAAATCTTCCTTTGCTTATTGCATGGTGAGCAGAGAACATAAGCACAGAAATGGTTTGTAAGGCCAAATTAAAGGCCTTTGCTCCTGTTATAAAATTTAGGCAACTTTTCTCAAGATGTGTCCTTTAAAGCTTTAGGGAATTTCTTTTTGTGATTCTTAAAGTTTCAGGTGTATTCAAATTATCTGTTATCTTGACTACTCATAGACGAAGTGAGAGGGTTGGTCCACCTTGGACACCCTGACATACTTCCCTGCCCCATATCTACTCCATGCTCTCATTTCTACTTCTGTCTTGATCCTAGTGGCATGTCCTCTGCTGCAGTGCTCAAGGCCATCTATGGGGGTCCCCTGACACTGACCCCCTGACTATGGCCAGACCTGAAGACACCGAATTTTGGTGTCTAGCCCCCTTTCTTCACCCACATTATGGACAATACTAGCATCCTCTTTAGTTAAACTTACATTTGTCTTCATTTCTAAGCCAAAGAAATTTTGCCAAGACTTAGTTATCTAATATAGGTTCCATAATCCCTTATCAGCAATTTTTAAATCCCCAAATATGTAACAATTTGTGGCAAAGTCTCTGCTGTGAACTTACTGTTGTAATACCAGGCTACTTATAATCTTTATTTATCCCACTTTGAGTAAGCATACATGCACAGTACTGAAGATATAAATATTAATTTGTTCCACCTTAAGGATGACCCATGTTCCCTTAGTTAACTAAGTTCATGGTATATATATATCATATTACCATTAAAATTAGGAAAACTATTAATTCTGAAAAGCAGGCAACCTCAAGAGTCTCAGGTAATGGAATATGGATCTGTATTAGTATGCTATTTTTTCTTTCTCCCCCCCCCACACCCATCAAAAAGTACCAGATAGAATAAGTTGGTCTGAGTATTAAAAATCAACTATTCTCCCAAATATAAAATGTGGGAACTGTGGGTATTTACAAATATATTTGTAAATATTTGCCATTTGGAGCATATCAAGCCATGGAGGAACCACTCTTTGAGAGGGGCATCCATAGGGTCCAAAGACTCACATTGCTAGATGGAATGAAGGCTCCACTTTCAGGGTTCTCTAGAGCATCAGAGACAAGAAGACAATTTTAAGTTCTTTCCCTGCTGTCTCATTAATTTAGAAAAAGGTAAACCATTATCAGGGGCACACTTTTTGCATGAGTGAATTGTAGCCCAGTGTTTGACGGTTTCTATTCAGAATACTCCAGACCTCACTATCACTTTGCTTCAATTCTATGTATTTGTTTTTAAAATTTTAATTAATGATGTATCATTATTTTATACCCTTGTCTGTATTTTCACAATAAAGGACGTTTCCCGTTAGATGTAGTCACCATAGCTTTTCTATCACCAAAGTACCTGTAGTCCTCCACCACAGCCCACTGTGCTTTCCCCCCATTTTCTCTCTCCCCCTTTATCCTTCCCTTCTGGATGCCTCAGATCTATAATAAGCTTTCAAAGGTCAGTTTTAAAGTTTATCTTTTCTTTGAGCTTTTGTTTTGTTTCTCTACACTCCACCTATAAGTGAAACTATCTGGTCTTTATCTTTTGCCTTTAACTCACTTAGAATAATCCCTTGCAGTTTCATCCAGGCTGCCACAAATGGCATGCATTTACCTTTTTGATCACTGAGTAGTATTCCATCATGCATGTATATATGCCCCACATTTTGTTAATCCACATCTGTTTGGGAGCATTTAGGTAATTTCCATTATCTTTTACCTCAACTGGAATTATCTTTTACCTCAACTGGAATTCAATAACTTACTCAGTTAAAGTTTCATTTCCAAGAGAAGTAGGGAAAGGAAGACAAGCAAGGGACCCTGTTTTCTGCAGTTTGGTGTTTTCATTGAGGTTACATTGGGGGGACCCTCATATAGTATACATGTACATATATTATACCTGATCTTTGTGCTGAGGTTATTGATGGACAGGACCCTATGGTGCTTGAAAGTACTGTTTCTATGAGAAAACACCAGTTACTAAATTTTCTAATTATTTATTTTTAATAATCATGATTCTGTGCCCAGTTTTAATGCATGACTTTTTTCTCCCCACTTCAATTTTCTGAGCTGTGAACTGGGAGTCATGCAAATAAATTCAATTCTGACACTCTCTACCTAGGGATAGAATCAGATTCCACAGATCTGATACTATCTGTACCAGTATTCCTAGGGGCAGTATCAGATGGTTCAGATCTAGAGAATGACTCTCACTTCACTTCAGATGCCAAACGCAAGTTTAGGTTATCAACTGTGCTATGCTTCTGACAGAAAGGCTGTAGATTAGAAGGTTCAACAATCCCCATCTTGGGTTTAATTTATTCGCTAGACTGGGTTACAGTACTCAGAATATTTTATTGACTTGATTATCTATATTATAAAAGAATATAACTCAGGAACGGCCAGATGAAGAGAGGCATGGGGCGAGGTAGAAGGAAGGGAAGCAGAACTTCTGTGCACACTAAGCCTGCCCTCCTGGCCCACATACCCTGTTCACCAACCTGGAATTTTTCCTCACCCAGTTTTTTTTTTTTTTTTTTTTTTTTTTTTTTAGTGGAGGCTTCGTTAGTAGACATGGTGGTTTAAAACACTGGCCACTGGTGACTGAATTCAATCTCCCACTCCTCATATCTCTCTCCTCCCTGGGGTTTGGTGGACTAGCACTAAAATTTCCAAACCTCTAATCACAGGGGTTGTTTGCCAGGCCCCTGAGCCCTGCACTCAGATTCCTAGGGACTGCCTCCACCCTCCTTGACAGACAAAAGGCAGCTTTCTAACTCTTACTACACAGGAAAACAATTAAGCGAAACACTTTTTTTTTTTTTTGAGACTAGGTCTTGCTATTTTTGCTGTGGAACCGCAGGCTCTCGTTGCCCGGGGTACCACAGACTCAAGCAATCCCCAGCCTCAGCTTCCCTGGTAGCTGGGATTACAGGCGCACGCCACCACACCCAGCTATTTTTTTGGAACTAAGTCTCGCCACGGGCCCCAGGCGGGACTCTAACCACGATCCCTAGCCCCGGCCGCTTCATAGGCTGAAGCTTACAGGTACAAGCCACCGTGCCCGGCTTACGAAACACATTTTTAAAATTCATTCCTTTTGCTTAATTCAGTTGTGGCCCTTATTCTTTTTTGGGCTCAATCTGTTTGGCCAGGAAAGGCCCTTGGTTCCCAAATTCTCCAGGCATGTCCCTGTTAAAGTGTTTCCTAGCTTTTCTAGGCAGATACCCCTGCATGGGACCTGGGCTAGTTACCCATCTGAGGAGCCTAATGAAGACGACACTACAAAATCAAACTCTGGTTGCTAAAAGTGTTCATTGCTCTCCTACTGTCCTTATATTGAGGCAGTTTCAGTGAAGAATTAAGATCACTATTTCATATTCTGAAAAGTCATTATTGAAAAGTCATTGATAGTTCAAATTCACATGGAGTTTTAAGCTTATATTGGTTTATGTTTCTATTTTGCAGTTATTAAAGTTCTGTATTTTCTTTTTGATAACAGTTTTACATATTTACACTACACATGGCAACATACAGAATTAGTTTTGTTATTATGACCTATCGCTAAAAGAACTCTTATGACAGTTAAGACATTTTAGAAGGGTTCTTTTGTTTAGCTTATTTCACAGGATATATTCTATAAGGGAAGGGCAATTTTTTAATCTGTTAAAATTTTCTTGAATAATTATTTCTTTGTATTGTTATTCTATCTTTGAGATATACCCACATAGAGTCATTTGTTTTAGTTTGGGTTTTTTTTTCCTTAGACACTTTAGAAATATCTCCAGCCTTTGGGAAATAGGTAACATGGTCTGTGTGTAATTATTTTCCTTGATATATTTTAAAATTTACTGCTAAGGACTAGTAAAGTTAAAAAAAAAAACAAAACACCTCACCAACAAACAAGTAAAGAAACAATGAAAAATATCACTAAAACTTAAGGTGCTTCTGTTAAAGAATGTCATGAGTAAACCAATAAATAATTATGAAAACAGGGAAAAATAGTTATCTTATTGTATAAAATTCAAAAAGTCCACATACCATTGCATATGTGCTGTGATAATAAATCTGTGTGTAGTTTCTAAGATACAGATCTACTCTGAAGGGAAAGTAAACTAAAATATAATCTGTATTGGATTATGAATATTTTAATTTTTACTATTTCTCATTTTTATAGTAATGTAATTTATATTTAAATTTAGCATGTGATATCAATCTAAAATATGAACAAAAGAAAATATTTTGTAAAATAAAAAAAAACAAGAAAGTAAAGCTCTTACTGGATAAAGTGAGCAAGAAAATTTTAAGAATCACTACTGATAAGAATGGGAGAAGCATTAAAATGCAAATATATTGATTGGGTGGGTTCTAAATGAGGCTGAGCAACCTTGCAAAGACTCATCTTATTTTTAGAATAATCTCATGAATTTTTCACTTCTACCAAGAATAGAAATAACAGGATCATATAAAAATACAGAAAGAGGTCAGTCAAGTTACCAGAGTATTGATGGAAAATGGGATGTGGGGAATTGAGACTACATTTAAGTATCCCAAGCATTCTAGTTTTTGTTTATTTGTTTTCCTCTAGACTTCCTTAGCATAAGTTGTAACGGGGTTTTGAGACAAAATGGTTGACCGAGTCAGAAATTCTTCTACTCCAAGAAAAGGGAAGTAATAATAATAAAAAAAAAAAGAACATATGTATCAATTGAAATTTAGAAAGGGATTTTACAACTAGAAAAGGAAAAGTGACAGAAATAACAAAAGGCATTTTAATGTTCAAACGTGATAGAAAAAGTCTACATATTTTGTTTTTCGGAATGTTGATGTTGAAGTTTTTATATAAAGACAGGCAACTCTCTATTTGAAATGGGGACTAGAAAATCTCCATTTATAATCTGGGGGATGAAGCAAAGAAGCTAGTGACTCATGACCCACCAAAGAAAAACCACCAACAGCAAAAATTTACAAAATCAAACGAGTACCATGAGTAAATGTAGCTTTAGTACCCGGTGCCAATAACTCAAAGGAAAAAAATGTTTCGAAATGGAAAAATTAATGAAGTCCTAGCAGTGAGTTCAGTTACTCTGAATCTTTACAACCCAAGGATTCTTCACAATTCTACAATTACCAATGACACAAACTCAAGGTTCAAAGTTGCAAGCCACTAAAGTTAAATTGAACATTTCTTTAACTTTGTATTCAAGGCTTCCATTGGCAACTGAAATCTAAAGAAAATGGATAAAAATGTGATCAATGTAGTTCTTGGTCAAAATGGAAATACTTCAAACTTAAATGGAAATACATTGGATTGTTCATATCAATAAAAAGGATACACATGGCCAATTCATAATGGGTATAAATTCCGGATGCTTTTAATTAAGTACTTTAAATCAAGTACTCCCCCATATTTTTGACAAGCTTTTTCTAAATAATCATTTTTGTCTGAAAATGATGTTAAATTTATTTTCATCTGGTGAACAAATACCAACTGCCAATAAAGCCTATTGCAAAGGGTTAAGAAGGTAACACAATTTAAATGTTGTTCTAGATCTGCTAGAGTAGAGAATTCCTTGAGGGATAAATCAGATTCTCTACACAGGGAACTGGTATTTTACCAAGTATGGGTAATTTATTTAATCTTTTGGAATTTAAATCATTTCATATATAAAATGGTGTTAATACCAAGTCACATAAATTGCTGCTAAAAGGTTTAAACTTTTTAGATCATGCATGTTAAGCAATTAAGTATTGTGCTTGCTTATTAATTATTACTTTATTTCTAAAGAGAAGGGAAAAAAACTTATGCCTGGAAATATCTGGAATGTTATCTACTAAGCAGTCTTAGTTCCTTTCAGTTGTATTAGTTGAGTCATTATTTGGTCAATGCAACACACACGATACTTGTTAGACATCTCTGCATTAAATTTTTGTGGTTGATTTTAATGTATTTACTAATACATAATATCTTTGAACACCCTCAGTGTTATAAGAATCCATAATTGATGCTGTACAGAATGAAAAACTTAGATTCTATGTTACAAGCAACATGGACAGAGAGTATCACACCTTGGACTGAATGAGAGATCCAGACAAGGTGTGCTGTGGATGCTGAGGCTGAAAACTGGATTGTAGTCTTGGGGTGAAGTGAGAAATACTTTATGTGGGAGATGGGACTTAAAAGGTGGGGTCTTATAGGATAAAAAAAAAATCCTTGCTATTATCCTTGTCATGGGGCAGACATTCCCACGGCTTTCCCATAGGACACATAATGTATGAATTTTGTTAAGGAGGTAAGTCTCCTCTAACTGTAACTTCCCTCCTCTTTGCTCCATCTAAAAGGCACAGAGTGCAAGTATCTACAAGCAATTGAAAGGTCAGTTTCCATCTACCCATTTCTCTGTATATCTTTGTTTGAATCTGTTCCACAAATTACAATGGAAGGATCTCATATTCTGTGACTGAGAACACTGTTTAACAAGATGTCTGCATGTGAAAAGTAACAAGATGGGCTAAGAAGATCAGTGCTTCTTATAAGTTAATGTAGGTCCACAGCACCTAGCCTTTTTATTAAAATGTCGATACAGACTGAGTATATCTGGAGTGTAACCTGAGAGTCTGCATTTTTAACAATCTCCCAGGTAATGCTTAGATTGCTGGATTATGGGCCATTCTTTGAATAGCACCACTTTAGACAAAAGGCTGCTAATAAAGTATTCCTTTTGTGTATCCGGTTCTCTTCTCAACTTTATTTCAGGGACTAGGTCTATAAACAGAAATTCTTTTTGCAAATCTCATCTTATCAAACCTCTGAAATTGGCTAATATTCAGGTTTGAATACAAAGAGCTTGCTGGAGGCTTTCTGGTGAAGGTACAACCAGGGTTGCTAAGTGTGCAGAAAGGAAAGGTATAGGCAGTAGATGCAAATACTAAATGTTAAATAGACACAAATACTGAATTGATATAAAGGAAAGAAAATTAAAAAGAACGTGATTACAGTTTCCAAAATTTTACATATTAACTTTTATTTGAAGTTTTTCTGACATAGTTCTTACGTATAAACTCCTCTATATACTCACACACCCATGAAATTGCCCATAAAGGAAACTTGCACTTAATATAAAAAGGACATTATCAGATTTCTGGGAATTTTTTCTCCTATCTGTATCCTTATACTTTCTTTGCTGTCTTTCCCCCAGTACACCTCTCTTGAAATACAGCAATTTCCTAGCTTAACCCAGAATTTATAGCTTCTCTAGTTCTTAAAATGCATTTCAAGTTTTCCTTCTGTAATCATCTTACAGACGTCTAGTACTTCCTGTGGAAACCTTTGAAAGGGACATTGGTAATTATATAGTCAACTCTTTCAAGATCAAGTGATCTTAGGAAGGAATATTAGAAATAATACAGCCATTTTACTTATTATAAACCTGTGTCTGAAAACTAAGTGATTTTATCAAGAATACAGCTTGATAATAGCAAAACAAGGACTAGAATTCAGTTGATTTTTATTTGGGGTAGACTGACTGGATTAATGGCCCCATACTTCACCTTTCTCTGTATCCACAGATTTTTTTGCTCTATGACCTCAAGTTTTTCTTACTAAAAAAAGTAGAGTCTATTTCTCTACCCTTTGAATATGAGGTAGTTATGTGATTTATTTTGACCAGCAAATGTTAGTGGGCATGACCTAATTGGAGTCTTAAAATATTCATGCATTTCAGCTGTCATAACTTCTGTTATCTGATATGGTCATAAAAATATATCTTGACTACTCTGGTAAAGAATGAAACAACCAATTATCCCAGACACACAGTGGACAACCAGTGGACTGGTTGAAAAGAGAAGAGTAAGCAAGCTTAGTTAAGAGCAGTAGATTGCCCTATCTGACACTGAATGGATCACATGTGTTTGAATAAGTCCAGTTAAGAGTGCTTACACTTAGTTCAGTTCAGCTGAATTCTGCAAACTTGTGAACTAAATGAATATTATTTGTATGTGTCAGTGAAGTGGTGTTCTGTTATGCAGTGTTACTAAAGCATTTTCACATAACCCCCTTAATTTCTTTGAAAAGTGTACATGAAATTCCATAGCCTGTCCTGCAATGAATCACTTACCATGTTCCAGAAACCAGATTCCAGCTGCTTTATATACATACCATGGCCATCCGATATCTAAATGCAACTTATATCATAACATAAGGTAATAATTATCTTGGCAAGCCATTTCATCCCAATTAATTTGTTGCATTGAGAATTTTATGTCAGTGTTGGAGAACTTTCCTTTATAGGTATTGTCATGAAGGCTGAGGAATTTGTTGTTTTTAGTGAGGTTTCTGTAGAAGGACTTAGGAAAGCAATTTTGATTTTACCGAAAAGATTAGTCATAGTTCAGAGATACACCTTGTAAAATTTCCATTTGTCGTGTAATTAATCTTCATCAGCAATTGTAGGGGGGCAAGCATCAGGCATCAGGCTCACCAATCTGTGTATGTGTAAGTTTTTATTGGTTCTAACAGTTACACAGACACATCAGGCAGGGCAAGGCAAAACCAGGGCTGGGGGCTGGGGGCTGGGGGCTGGGAGGCAGACAAGGCCTCTAGCCCCCCAGGAATCTTCACATTCTTTCTCTGGGCACTCTCTCTTTCTCCCCCGTTATGCCCCTCCCCCATCTTATGTTCTCTCATTTGTTCTATTACACACACTCCCTCTGCTCTCTGTGCCCCTTTATCCCCTCTCTCCTAAGCCCACGTGTGGACACCTACACATGCACACACCATGCGCCACACAATCATGGGAAAGTCACAATATCACAGGTGCTGGCTATGTAGGCCGAGGGAGGAAAAAGCCTGACCAACTCCATTTACCTTACACCATTGTACTTAAAACAAAGGCTGATCTGTCTTTAAAGATCTGTGTTTTGAGCTAAAGAAGCTTAACAATCTTAATTTATAGCCAGACATGAATAAACATCCAGGATATCATGAACCACAATCCCTAAAGTAAAGAAGCTATAGTTCACCACTCAAGTAGCTTTGTGCAGAATTAACACCCAAACATTGAACACTAGCCTCCTAATCCAAGGCTCCAGCCCCACCATTCCAGACCAACCTGGAATGTGACGATTTCAGAAACTTGCTAGTTTATGTTAAGAGAAAAAAAAAACAAAAACATTCCAATGCATTTCCCTAGCATAGATAGGATTTCAAAGTTGTTTTCACAAAAAAAGAAAGTGAACATTGTCTTTTACTAAAAAGTAAAAAGCCTTGAGGAAGGATGACATGGCACAGAACAGGCTGCCCTCTTAATGGGAAACAATCAGGACTGTCACACAGAATATGCTAGAATATGTTTATTTGGTCAGCTGGCTGTTTTCCTGTTTGCTATTAAGTGCTGTCTAACTTAATCAGATCATTCCCGTGAAGAGGCAGATACTATAAAGAAGGATAAGGCAATGAAAATTAGAATAAGGGGCAAACATCCTTAGGAAAGAAAAATTTACTTGGTTAGGTCCATTCTAGTAAATTTTTTAAATAAAGTTCAGGGAAATATGAAACAAAAATAACAATATTAGTAAAATGATACTAATAACAATTTACTGAGTCCTTATTTCATGGTAGGCACTGTCCTTAGGAGTTTTCACATTCAATTTAATAGATGTGTATTAATTGAATCTCTAGATTCAAATAGTTATGAGGCCTAGGAAACAACATAAATCTGTAAATTAAATTTAGCATATGGCAATAGACAAGTACCATGACCTGTGGCTAACTGGAATTGTATTTTCTGTTTGAAATACTTAAATTGAAAAATATTAATATATACCAAGAGTCAAATAAGAGCCTTAATATAGTTGGCCAGTCACCAGTTTGAGGCTCCTGATTTAACTACATTATAAGGAGCAAGGGCATGACAGCAAAGGGTGATTTATGCCCACTAGAGAGAAGTTAAGAAAAAAACAATAGCAGGAGAATCCCATTCTCTCCACCACATAAACTTTGAAAAAATCAATAAAAAGCCTCAAGTCGATTGAAATAAAAGGCTATTAAAGGCTAATTATTTTTAGATGAAATGTACATTTCTTTTCAATCAAGTGAATTGCCACCAGCAGGGAAGAATTGAATATACATTATGAACTCAATTCCTGTCCATGTCAATAAAGCAGATGGTATAAAGGACCATCTCAGAGAAGTGGAAAGATTCAGTGAAAGGTCATCTCTGGGAGTGGTTGATCAGGGATCTTTTAAGATGGACCAGTGATGACCAGAAGACTCATTTTTAGGGAGGGCTCTCCTTTGTGTGTTCCTTCCTTCAGATCAGAGTCTCCTCATCTGCACTCACCTTTGTCTTAATTCTTTTAAGACTAACAAACCATAGTGATTACCCAATGTAAGTCCTAAAGGGGACAATTTTGATTTAAACTCTATGCATCACATTTAAAAATAAGAGACAGACTGTGTCAAATGACCTAGAATGAACTCAGCCGTGTCCCAGGAGAATTCCTTTTCCTGATCACCTAAAATTAGTTTGGGTTTTTCGTTTTCCTTTTATAAATGTATATTTCAAGAGCGGTTAGTTGTACTAGGGTTTTATCAGGATAATTGATTTTCATGCTTAGGGAGTCAGGATGCCCTAATTACATAGTTACTCCTTCTAAACATGATGCTTCCCTCGGCTTAAATTGCTGTGGTTTTAGGTTGGCCATTACAACTCAATCTGAAAGAAAACTAGGCATTTTTTTCTCTTGGCCTCATAGGGGTTATGAGAAATCTGATTGTCATGCATGAAATCTTCATTCAAGGTAAAGATGAAAACTGCTGGAACTCAACAGGGAGAGCCAACTGAAACACCGCCAGGTACACAAGTGAAAGTCCTGGGGGCAGGAGGGACTATGGTGATTGCAGAAGGCGTTCCTTAGTTACAAAGAACAGTTGTTCAACCTTGCCAGCTAGATTGTTGCCACGTGGAAATTTATGCCCAAGATTGCCACATCTGGCTTTCAACAGAAGCTAGCAATCTTGATTTCATGTTAAATCTTATGGTTTGTCAGTGTTGGCACTAAAATCACACATTTTAAAATTAAAATACCATGCAGGTTCAATCTGCAACTTTTGGGATATCTGGGTAATGTATTCCATATGTTTGTCCTTGGACTTGATAAATAACCACTCAAATGTCTGCTGGAATCTCTTAATTCAGAGACTGGTCTTTATCCTCTGCTACACGAGAGGAGGCATAACCACACTGCTGGTGTTTTGAATCTCTGACAAGGCACTTGTCATTGGGAAAGATGATAGTTTATACATAGCTAGGATAAGCATTTGACCCTATTCTAAGGAGCTCCTTTGGAACGTAATTGCTAAAATTTCAGGATATCTCCTTAATATACTCATGTCTCAAAGTGTTGGTGATGTAACTGTTCTAAACCCAAAGGGTGTGGAATGGAAAATCTTATAAAACTAATTGTAAGATTTTTTTTAAAAATGCTCTTTTTTTATGACTTCCAGTCTAGATGCTTCTGTTGCTGATTTTTTTAAAGAGATCTGCAGAGATGATTTTGAATATAGCGTGGTTATTCTGTTACTTTATCTTTGGGGTTTTATATGAGAGACAGTCAATTTAGAGTAATTATATTAGATCTACATTGTAGAAATGAGTAGTTATCCCCCAGATTTGCATTCATCCTTCCATGGTATCTGGTGTCTAGTAGTAGTTGCCTAATCAGGGACAACCCTCCTCACTACCTTTTAATTCAGGGATGACCATTGACCAGATCTTACAAATGAAATGCCAGGACAGGGAGTTTCAGATTGATACGAGTCATCTCTGGTAACTTTTTCCTTTCTCCAGCAAGGCCTTTGAAGATGATGGAATTTCATGCTAAAAAGAATCCAGTTCCCATAATGTCCAAAAACCAGAAACAGTCATGTTGAACTGTTATATGAAAAATAAATAAAATACTGTGAGAAGTCAATGACTTTTTGGTGCTATTTGTTACATTAGTTTGTGTTACACTGATACATTCTCACATATTTTTATGATTTCAACTAACAATGGGGAAAATAATGGATATACACAGAGATATTAAGTGCTTCTTTGATTTCTGCTTCATTTTAGTAATGGTTTTTATACCACAAAGATGACCTCTTAAATTACTCGGGCTTACTTGACTGCTAAGAATTTAAAGTGAGTTTTGAGAATATGTGTAACAGTAAATTTTGAGTATTTTGTAGTTACATGAGAATTAGAAACCCAGGGGGATCATTAATTTCCATCAGTTCTTATCTGTTCCTCTTTGACAAGGAAAATAGAGGAATGAAAAAAATCCCCTTTCCATTGTTACCACTGGATTAAAGTGTATAAGAACTTACAGTGTACGGTTATAATAAAATTACTCTTGTAAAGACAGAAAAATGTGTACCTTCAGAAATGTATAATTTCAATCAATTTTAAAATATTATTTTTTATTTTGCTTTTATAACAAGATAGAGCTAAATTTTACCGTTAGCATCCATCTTCCTATCAGGTAACCATCTGTTGATATATATTAACTTTGGGCTGCTTCCAAAAACTTGAGTGATTTCTTAAAATCACCTAGTCGAGAAGATTAAAAGTCCTTTTGATGACTCATGGGCATTCAAAACAACTGGTGACAGAAAAGTCTACTAGGTTCCATCAAGCATATTTTGGTTATCAATGGGTCTTGTAGCCAGAAAGTCATGTAATCAGAAATCATGGAACATATTCTGACACTTGGAGTACTGTGATAAATGGTAAAATTCACTGGCTTGTGGTTCATTCTCTGTGTTCGCTCACTTTTTTTTTTTTTTTTTGGCTTTTGCTATCTCATGCATTCATTGATTCATTCATTCCTTCATCAGTAATTTATTGAGTGCTCTTATATATCTCTGGCACTGTGATGATGCAGGCCAAGGAGACATGAGGAGATTCGGTCTTATTTCAAGGAGTCCCAAAACCAGTTTGAGAATGTGAAACATAAATCAATAATGTGAGAAAAGGAGCATGAAAAAGTTACAGGCAACATGCAATAGTAGCACAAAGGAGTGGTTCCCAGCTCCTGGTATCATCAATTAAGAATAATCTATTATACTAAACAGACTATCTTATATTCTGACCAGAAGCACTGTACATCATGCAAAACCCTATTATCTTTGCACACTTGTCTAGGTGATTGTCACTTAACTTCATCAAGGGCACACCCATGGCATTTCCCCCTAACTTTTGATAACACATGCAATTATATTTCAAATAATAAAAAAAGAAAAGTAACAAGAGCTCTGAAGCATTTTTTAAACCTATTTTCACTAAGTATATGTGAAATAGAATAAAGCACAATAAAATTTGGTACTATTCCTTGCTTAGCAGAGATCAATGACTTGTCAATAATGAAAACCATGACTAAGCATGAATTTACATAGTATCAAATAAAGCAATACTCAGAAAATCTATCAATTTCATTGCTACTTTTGAGTCCTTATGATAAAATGATCCTCTTTCAATATATGACAGTTAAATTAAGATAGCAGATTTTTCAGTTGAGTTGAAAGATTCAACTTTGAATTGTCTTTTCTTCATTTGCTTAATTCATCCAGTTAGAATTATCTTGAAATTATATTTCAAGGTCCCTGATCACATTTTCTAGGAAAAATATGCCATCTGTCTTTGGTAATGATGGTAAAACACAGACGTGATCAGGGCAGGGTCCAGTCAAGTATGTGAGATTACAAAGAGCATAAATATCACCTGGAATCCTATTAGAAATGCAAGTTCTCAGGCCCACACTAAACTTAATCAGAAACACTGGGGATCAGAATTCTTAATTAAATTCTCTAGAAGTTTGAGAATTACTGATTATATATCTATCATGTGTCTATCTATCCATCCATCTATCTATCTATCTATCTATCTATCTATCTATCTATCTATCTATCTATCTATCTATCTATCTATCTATCTATCTATCTATCTATCTATCTATCTATCTATCTATCTATCTATCATCATCATCATGATCATCATCTATCTTCTGTGTCTATTGCCTATAGAATTACTTTTATTAATTATCTTTTATTGCAGTAATGTTGCTTAACAACAGTGTGTATGTTTTAAAGTTATAAGATCACACCTCTTCAAATGTATATTATCATACCAAGTCTACCATGAAAGTACCAATAACTCTCCACTACAGTCCAATTGTCATCCTGCCTCTACTTATTGCTCCCCAAATCCTACTCGCTCCTTCTGGCAGACTTGATGCTGCAGCTAAGATTTCCAGTTTTCTTTTTCTTTTTTCTAAGGAACTTATTTAATAATTTAAACTTTGCAGGCTGTTCTTAATTGAATGGATTGCTGAGAATCAATATATTCAAGAACCAAATCTTGCCAAGAAATCTTGCCAAGTGTTAGGTTTGGGGAGTATTTTCTAAATTTAAATGGTCTTAACTCTTTTCAAGGTAAACTTATCAGATATTAGGCACTGGGCTCAATGCTGTAAAAATGTCAATTATTGCAGCTGTAGTATTATAGTTTTGAAGGACTTTTCACTCAGTTTCAAAACTGACTTTAGCAATGACCATCAATGGCCATCCTACTGTGCTTTAGACTAAGCATGACAATGTACCCTGTCTTATTTCCTACGGCCTGCTCTTTCTTGGAGTGTGTAGCTGGCTTTACATTCTGCCCAGGTGCTGGCATATATATCCCTCAGTTTTTCTCTTTGAGGATCACTCTAAGGCACATACTTTCACAGCCTTTGGGGTTCCCTAGTAGGATTGAGCACCAGTTGCTTAATAACAAGAATACTTCTTTTTTATTGCTTACCTTCCTTTTCTGCTTGACTTTCCTACTCCCTACGATTTCAAACTCTGATCACTTCTCAAAAACATATTGTACTCAGTTTGAAAACCCCAACTAAGGCATTACTGTAGTTTTAGCTTTTTAGCTGACAAACAAAATATGTGTAAGAATTACAGGTGATTTCTTGTAGTTTGGGGATTGATGTGCCTAATGTCGAGAGCACACTGACACTATTTGACATTATATCTAAGTTGATATATCTTTACCTGACTTGAAGATATAACACAAGTCATTTAATAGCTATATCAAAAAGTATTCATTCCTTTCTGAAGCAGCAGAGCTAATGGACCATGGAGTAGATTAAATTTAAGCAGAAATCCAAGTAAATTTGAATTTGAATATTTTCTGGCCCCTACTGTGTAGCCTTCCTCAGTGGTCATCTATAATGTAACAGGAGTATAAACTGGTGTGAAATTATTTTCATGAAGAAGAGAAATTGGTGTATAGGAGAAAGACAGCTAAGGCTGAAATGTGGTCAAAACAGTGATGCACACCCCCCAACCTTTTTATCTAGTAGCATATGGAACAAAGGGATAAAACCAAATGCCAGTTGGTTCTGGTGTTCCTCTTACATAACATTTCTAAGAAAGGCTGTCAAGAAAAATTACTGTGAACACTGAGATGAATAAATAATGTATGACATGGTGAAAACATCCAAAAGGATTTTATCCCATGAAAAGAAGACCAAATTGCACTGCACACGAGGGAAAACATTATTTTACTGAATTTAGTAGCAGAAACATAATGATAGCTTTAAGAAATAACTTTTATGCATAAAATAATAATCAAATAATAACAGAAATATGATGCATACTCAAAGGAAAAGTTTCCTCCATAAAAATAAATACTTCACATCTAACTGTAAAATTGTGTATTTCCAATGTTTTTCCCATAAATCAAAAGTTAACTGATATTTTTTTCTTTAGACTGCCTTACCAAAAACACTATCTCAAAGAAAACTACCCTACTCACCAACCAATGAATTATCCTTCATTTTTGTTTCAAGCAAACATAGTAAATACATGGTTCTTTTACAGTTTCTATGCTTTTGTCACATGTCATTGACACAAATACACAAAACTTTGCTTTATATAAGTATGCTTGCATTTCAAACTCAAAAGCTAAATGAAACTAAAATTTATTATGTGGAAATGTTATTAATCAAGGTGTTAAATCTGATTTAAAATGTTATCTTTTGGGTTAAATATAATCAGAAATAATTAGTGATTGGTTTATCTTCTCCTTTACTCATACAAAAATTTCTAATTACCTTCTTCTACTCCACTAAATCATTACTTTTCTGTTTAATGCTTACTTTGTAAGCCAGCAATGAACTTCCTTGGAGAATATATGAGATAACATTGCAATATTTGTCAGTTCAGTTATGGACACCATATGGTGTGCCTTTTTAAGAAAGTTGTATTTACTACAAGGTCAAAACCATGAGCTGAAAGTCAAGCAAATGGTTGGAATTATTTAGTGTGAATTGAAATCAAATACTAAGTGTGTTTATCCTATCAGTATTTGGTCTCTTCCTGTGAGTTCTATTAAGGTACCAGGCAAATCATGTTCAAGAAATAAATGGGAATTCAAGAAATAAATGGGAATTCACTGATTATATTCTAATTTCTTGATGTGAATAGGCCTCAGGATGCTTGATTTACTTGGCCAGAATTCCTATAAGGGTATATGAATTATCTCAACTAATCATTGGAATAATTAGTGAGTGTTTATTTAGCAACTACTAACATAATTTGTTCTCTAATACAATTGTATATTAATATTTATAATGTCTAACTGCTAGTAATACATAAATATATTAGCAAATACTAATATAACTGGGGAATCCTGAATAACACATAGGGTTAAAAACTTCAAACATCATTGATGAGCCAAGGCAAAGTTAAATAAGAAAACAAATTAATCATAACAGTCTGATTTGCCAAATCTGTAAGCATTATTCAGGAACTGTGAATTACTGTGGGAAGACTGGTTTTTAAGTTAATATACAAAACTAAAGCCTCCAGTTACCACACATGAAAATGAATTAATTGCCAATATCTTAAGAACAAAGCTTTTCTTTCAGTAGGCCCTTATTGACTATTCAGCAGTAGCTGCCCAAAACAATGACTACTATTGTGAATGTTTATTGAGCATTTATTATATGCTGAACACTACGTTAAATGATGGGCATGGATTATTTCCATGCATTGACTCTTTGAATTCTCACATTGTTTTATAAGGCAAATACTATTATCATCTAATAGTTTAGTGATACAACAAGTTACACAGCTAGTAAACAATGAAGTCACATTTCAGACTCAGTCTCTTGCCACAGTCTCTAATCATGCATAATAACCTCCTCACATACCAAGCATTTGCAAGAATCTCACATATTTCTATTCCTTCAATGATGCAGTAGACTAGAAAGTTGGTGGTAGCTTTTATATACAATAAAGAATAAAGGCAAAAATGATATATATTAGCATGGTAGGTAGAGCAGAGATCAGGATCT
This sequence comes from Uropsilus gracilis, assembly GCA_004024945.1. NCBI lineage: Eukaryota > Metazoa > Chordata > Mammalia > Eulipotyphla > Talpidae > Uropsilus > Uropsilus gracilis. The sequence continues at coordinate 11,770 of PVHY01002327.1, read as the reverse complement.
TATGTTCTTTCCCTCCCTCCTCTCTCTGGTTCCCAGTAAGTTATCCAGATTTTACATATTCTTAATAGATATCTATTTAATTGAATAATCCACCACTTTAATATTTTACTTGGTCAAGTAAACTTCAACTTAGAGTCTACACATTAGGAAAAAGAAATATTTGATCAACATCTTAGAAGTAGAAAAAGATTCTGAAAATGTCCAGAGAAATGTTCTTAAATTAGCACAAAACTGAGATAAAATAAGGTATATGCACCTTAAGTGTGGTGGATTGATTTTTTTTTTTTGAGACCAGATCTTGCTATTTTATCGTGGAACTCCAAACTCACTTTGCCTGGGGTACCCCAGACTCAAGTGATCCCCAGCTTCAGCTTCCCAGGTAGCTGGGATTACAGGCATGCGGCACCACGTCCAGCTATTTTTTGGGACTAGGTCTCAATATGTTGCCCCCAGCAGGTCTCAAACCCATAGACTCAAGAAATTCCTAGTCCCCACCTTGCTCCATAGGCTGCGATTAAAGGCACATGCCATGCCACCGAGGCTGGCTTGGTAGATTGATTTTTAGAGACTGAACGCTTTACTTCTCGTACACGTTTTTTATTGCTTAATAGAATATGGTCAATGTGACATTGTACCAGAAGTCTCACCCTTTGAAACTTGCCACCAGCTTGTGAACAAGTTTGGGTGTGTTTATTTGCAGATGTGAGACCATTTGAGAGATCTTGCTGTTCTGAGACCATCTGATCAACCTAAAGTCAGTTGACCCCTAAATAAATGAGAGTCCCCCAATATCACCAGTTACTTAATGCTGCTGAGCTGATACATGAGGCAAGTGTCCCAGTTCACCAATTTAAGGCAAATTCCAATGCTGACTGCCTTAAGCCACTGAGTTTTGAGGTGATATTTATTATGCAGCAATGCCTAATATAATAAATACATGAATTTTTGAGTTTTTAATCACAAAACAAATGCATTATTTAACCAGCATCCAGGTCAAGAAACAACACTGCCACCTTCTACTCACTACTCACCTCCTTTCCTTCTCAAGGTAGCTATTCTTTTAACTTCATATAACTATAACAACATTGTGTATACTGTATGTTTGCCTCCCTTCACTCAATATTTTATTTGTGAAGATCATTCATTAAGTTGTATTCCTCTGTGGCCTGTCCATCCACATTGATATGCTGTAGTTAATTGTGACTGTATTGCACTCTATTGATTGGTGGGCATTGGACTAATTCCAGCTCAGTACTATTATAAACAGTGTAGCTGTGCACATTCTAGATGCGGTTTCCTGTGACTATGTGTGCACATTTCTATTAGATCCAAAAGATATAAGATATAATCCTCTATACTTTTAGCTTCTATGGTGTTATCTTATGATGTTCCAAAAACCTAAAACCAAAAAATAAAATGTTTTGTAGGAATTTATATGCATGTCATGCAGATACACTTGTACATTTATGTAAGGAATGTACATGCATATGCATGCATATGTAAATATAGAAGTATAAGGATTATATATGCAAAATGCAGATTCATGGTTACCTTGGAGGATAGGGGGTAGGGAGAGAGAGTCAGCAGTGACAGAGAGGTGAGAAACCAGTGTTCTTATTCTTGTGTTGTGGAATTATTATATGGGCATTTATTATATTTTCTATAGACCAATGTGGACTTGCATGGACTGATGAAAACCAGTGTGTCACAAACCAAGGATTGCTATTTACCCAGTTCTGTAGCCCTGTAAACACATATAGGGATAACTAACTAAAGCAGCAGGTTAGAAATGAAGGGGTACAAAGAAGTCATTGATACACATGGGGATCTTATAGAAAAATCATCTACTTTATATGAAAGACCTAAGCCCATGAAAAAGTGTTAGCCAAAGTCTTTTACATATTTTCATGGCAAGAATCCAATGCAAAAAGTACATTTTAAAGACAGCTCTTTTTCCCCCTCCATGGTTTATGCTTGGCATGAATTCTGTTTGCTGAATGCTGACTTCTGTAAAATGGTGCTATCATTGTCTAACAACAGGTCCCAATCTCTTCTCATAGTAAAGTGTTCCCATTTCCTCCCATTTATTACTCAGTGATCACAAAGACAAACGCATGCCATTTGCTGAAGAGCATTTTTCCTTGGATAAATGTCCTTTAGAACTTGCTGGCAATGGGGAATGGGGATATTAGAAGGACTTTAAAAAGAAAATTATAATGGCACATTTTGTAGAACCCAGATGGAATCAAGGGTCAGGGATCAGTGGTGATTTGAAATGCATTTCTGTTGTAGGTAGGCAAACTTGACCTGTAAGGACTTCCCTTCTATGTTTAAACCCAGGCAGGAGTTCAGCCACAGTTACAACGAAGATACTGGCTTCATTTTCCCATTTCTTGTTGTTTACCTAAGAGCACAACTCAAAGTGCACCCTGGCCTTTACTTTTCTTATGAGACATTCCCCTAGAGTGGGTGCTGGTGTTAGGTGCAGAAGAGGACCTGGCATCTCCCTTGAGTTTCTGAAATGTTTAATTCTTTCTCCCTTCCAATCATTTCTCATGAACGTCAATAGGCAAAGATTCCCGGATCAATTCTTCATTTTGATCACATCCTCTTATTAATCAGATGTTTTTGCTACTTCCATAACAGAGAAATTCAAAATTCACTGTGCACACATCATTTAAAATTTCCCCTCTCCCTGTTGTGTTATTTAAACTTTTCCTACATATCAATTAGTTTGAAATAATAAGTCTTTAGGCTATCCATTAATTGCTGCGCTGTAGACATGATCTGTATTTAAAATTATGCAAGGAAAATTAAGCTGCAGCACGAAGGAGTCTTGGCTAACAGAAGGTTTCGTAGCCCTTCAGAGAAGCGAAAAGGAGATAACGGGGACAGGAAATACACAGGAGGCTCTTTTCCAAGTTTGTCATTTGCCAGCGTGAGACGTACAAACAGGCCTCTCCAGCTATGGGCTCTTCTTCCTCGCTTTTCAGTTTTCATTTTGAATTCTTACTGTATTTGGTCATGCTGAGACAAGATGGTTGTCAGCCAAATGTCCTTTTGGAGTTGAAATTTCTTATAAATTTCTTATAAATAGTCCAAAGGCAACTGGGCTTCATAATGACTTTCTGTGCCCCTGCTCCCCTCCCCTCCTCAAAAAAACAACACATCTCTGTCTTGAACATTGGTTAAGTCTTTGAGAGATTTTTTTGGTTTTATTTATTTATTTATTTATTTTGGAGACTAGGTCTCGCTATTTTTGCTGGTGCCACGGACTAAGTAATCCCCAGCCTCAGCTTCCCAGGTAGCTGGGATTACAGGTGCGCACCAACACGCCCAGCTTTTTGTTTTAGAACTAGGTTTCGCTATGTTGCCCTGGGCAGCAGGACTCAAACCATGATCCCTAGGCCGGGCTTCCTAGGCTGCCACGTACAGGCATGTGCCACCATGCCCAGCCAGATCTTGCTATTTTTTGCCTGTGGAACCACAGGCTCACGTTGTCCAGGGTACCACAGACTCAAGGATTCCGCAACCTCAGCTTCCCAGGTAGCTGGGATTATAGGTGCACACCAACATGCCCAGGTATTTTTTTTTTTTGGAATTAGGTCTCGCTACATTGCCTCAGGTGGGCCTCGAACCATGATCCCTGGTCCCCACCACAGCTTCCTAGGCTGCCGTTTACAAGCATGTATCACCATGCCGGGCTGACAGGTTTTTGAAAAGGGATGGACTCCAGGAGAGCAGGGAGAGAGGAGAGGTGTCAGAGCAGGCAGTCTGACACTGCAGTGACTTGATTTTAGTAAACACCCTGGTTTTATTGGAACAAATACTACTTAGAAGCAATAAGGTGATAAGAGTCCCTGGGGCTTGCTCAGAGCACCTGAGGTTTAGGGGGTTTTCAGCTGCCTTCCTTTCCTAGTCTAGGCTTTAAGTTGAACTCAAAAATGCCTTCTATGTTCTGTGCACCCAGTCCCACCCTGCTGAGTGGTAGGCTTGACAACCAAGGACCTTGGAATCAAATTGTAAAAACTAAAAAAAGAAAGGAAAGATCAAGTTAGAAAATGACTTATGGGTGACATTTTTATACCCTCCCTAGGCAGAAAAGTTTAAATTTATGGATGTTTATTTGCCTTTGTTTTTGGTCTCTGGCTTCTTGTTTTTTGCCTCCCCATGATTAATCATTGTGACTTCAGGGCTGGCAAAGCCAAGTTTTGCAGAGTCGTTCTTGCCCCCTAGTGGTAAAATGGCACATGGCCGCACGACAAATGGTCTGTGCCCTAAATGAGTGTTAGTGCCTGGGAGAACAGAACCATTTCTTTGTAAAATAATGCTTTGGCCAGAGATCACAGTCATATAGATGGTCTCAGCACAGGAGGTTGTTGAAGGGGCAATAATGGGTCAATGTTTAGGAGACTCACATGGATGTAAGAGAATATTTCTATGGAAATGTTTCTTTTCCTCACTTGTACTGAACTTACACTTTAGGGCAGTTATCCTTAAGTCTACTTAAAACAGTGAAAAACCAGAACAACCCAAGTGTTTATTAACATTGAAACTGATGATTAAGTAGTGATCCAGATTCAAAAACAAACAGACAAAAATAAACTATATCTACATATGGCAAATAAATGAAGCTGGATGCAGAAGACTACAGATTATATGATCTACTATTGATAATAAGTTTTAAAACTTCCATAGAAATCAAGCTTTACAATGATTGAAGTTAGAATGGTGGTTACTTCGGGATGGGGATAGTGTTGATTTGACTAGAGCAAGAAGGAAGGTCCCCCGTGCTGGTATCTAGATGCAAATGGCAATAACATAACCTTTCAAAAATGTGTCAGCTAAGCACTTCTGATTTGGGCTTAATCCTTCCACTCTTAGGCCTTCACCTATGGACTAATACCCTACTTCACTCTATGTGCCTTCCATTGCTTTGATAAATGCTTTAGTTTTCTGGATAGGCCACATTTCATAAACCTTAAAATATCTGTGTGTTTTTACATTATGTTTTAACTCATGCAGTTGGTAAAAGTTGTTATTAGGGATACTTCCACTCACTAGCTGGGACACATTCACCTTACCAACCTGGTCCTTATCTATCCATTGGTCACTGTGCTGTCATGACATAAATGACCCAGTGTAACTTTTGACCAACACTTGGGGCAGTGACAAAATCAGTTCACTTCCATGACACTGGGAGCTGGCCAGGGGTGGGTCACACATGGTCACACTGTTGTACTATACTTCCATTGCCTCTGTTCTCTAGAAATGCGGAAACAGAAATGTTTATGAATAGTATGAGAAAACAGGGGAAAGATGCAGGAAATTTCCTGTTGCAGTTTGGAAATAATGCCTAGTAATCTCAGATGTGGTTGAAATGACACCTAAATCAGGAAGCAAAGAAGAAACACAAAATAAAGGGGGAAAAAAACCAAAGTTGGCAATATAGGACTGTCATAGAGTAGCAGCTATAGTGATCATACAGACATCATTAACCAATCACAGTGATCTTTCTGGGTGAGCAAAGATAGCCCTGGAATTCTTACCAGCATAAAGTTTCAAGCCTCTAGCCACTATAAAGTAAAATTAGCATGCAAACAAAGCAATCCATGTCATCAGGATAAGGTACTTGGGGACAGAAGCAAAGGATTATTTTGCAACCCAGTATAGAGTCCCCAAGTGAGGAGTAATTCTTCCAGTGTGACCTGTTGAAGAAAGTTTAACATAAGCAAATGCACACATCAAAAATTATAGAAGCAAGAGTTATTAAATGAAAATGCCCATAGAACAAAGAAAGGTAAAGTTAAGAGTAAAAAGCAGTGGTGGCGGTGGTGTGTGCTCTCAGGGCAATGATGGGTGATGACTGAGGCCAAAGGGAGTCTGTGAGACTATCTGAAATGCAACCTGACCCTCAGATTCAGTTAAGTGCTGCCAAGTGGGAATAGTGACCCAATGTGGCCAGAACTTCCAATAATTAAAAATATTTAAATGAGATTCTCCTTTAAAAAATTGGAAACATCCAAAAGCAAAGCACTCTAACAATGTGCAGGTAAAAACTTTATTTCTGTTGGTTATTTTAGTCTGTTTACCAGTTTGACCTACACCTTATAGAGTTTCGTTAGTATCCATAGGATTGATAGAATAAGGTTGTTCTGCAGCTGCCTGGGGAATTTTGGGTCCTCTTGGCTTCAGAAATTTAGAATGCAAATCACCAATCAACTACCATCTGAAGGCTAGTCTTTAATCTTTTCCAGACCCACTAAGAAGAGTCCTCTCTAGTTTCTCAGGAGCATTCGACCCTGACGTTCCCATCACCCATAACTTGTGAGCACTTACTGGCACAGCTAGAGCCCCTTAACAGTCTGCACACATTTCCTGGCAATATAAGCACAAGTAGAAAATACTGTGCCAGTGGGTATTTTTGAGCATCTTGGTTTGTCCCCAGGCTACAGGGTCTGCTCTGGCTGTGACAATATTACTATTCATAGTGTCATCTCTTTTGGATTCAGAGAAAAACTGCTGGGAGTCTCCACTGAGAATTTTAGAGAGGCGGTGCAGGTCATGGTTTAGAGACTACATGTCTGAGGACCAGGGGCTTTGCTTCTACAAGGGAAGGGTTATGTGAGTGTGAACGAGTGGCCAGTCTGTTTCTCAATTTGCCTGCAAAAGCCGAGGCTGGTGGAACTGATCTCCCACTTTAAGTGGGAGGATCACTTCAGACAGCTCAGTGTTTGGTACTAGAAAGAGCTCAGTCAAATGAATGTCCTTATCTTAAAATCCTCAAGTCCAGGCAGGATTTACTTTCCAGGGGAAGACCCAGATAGACACTGTGCCAATTTGACTAGTTTCTCTTTTATTTCGAAGAGTTCCTATGATAAGAGCAGGAAGAGCTCCCAGAAACAGAAGGTGCAGCCAACCTAAAGTGCCTTTCAATTTTCTAAAAGCCTGTAGCAATTATCTCCTGGGATAAACTAAAGATTCTGGCTCCCAAGTCCCTCAAACACGATCCATCTGCAAAAGTACGACAAATCTCTGGCTTGACGTTGCAAGTGTGGCTTCCACAGTCTGACTAGATTTGAGACCTGTGTGGCAGAAGAAAGAAAATAAAGGAAACAGTCTTCTATGGCTTCAGTTCTCTTGCAGAGTCTGTCTTTTCTGGTGTACACCGGAGATAATCTGCTTAATAAGCACTTAGGGGAGACTATGTGAGTGGGCACCACAGGTTCACCCCCAGTCTCCTACAAGAGCATCATGAGATCTGAATGTTCCCTGGGCCCCTGTGGTCCCCTTCTGGCCCTCCTTCAACCATGCACTTGTCATGGAGCAAACTCATTTGAAGATCTGGCTTCCCCAATGCTGGACTCTGCTGGGCTAGCAGAAGAAATAGATTAGGTTTTTGTCTCTGGTTCTTGGCACAGAGCACCTAACACATCCAAGGTCATATGTTTGTAGTTGAGTTTATGCTAATGAGGTGATTTAGAGTAGCTCCTCCTCAATAGCTGATAGCTCAGAGTAGGAGTTATCACCAGAAAGAAGTAATTGGTTGAATGCAACCTTCAGTGCCCGCCCCCTCCTGACCCCCTACAACTCTTCCCCAGTGTCCAGCGAGGAGACAGGGTAGTTCAAGCTATCTGATTCAAGAGTTCTAATCACTTGAAACCTGGTGCTCAGAGTTTTTTTTTTTTTTAAATTTTAAACTATACAGTTTATTTCAGGCTTAGAATGTATAAATAAAAGAAAATTAGGATACAACAAGATATCAGTATGCAAATTAGGATACAACAAGATTTCAATATAACAGATATTACAAGTTTTAAAACTTTAAGACAACATGAAATTGGGATACAATTATAGAAGTAACAAATGGGGATGTTCTCCAATATCTTAGTTAGGAGTTTTTTTTTTTAAATAATTAAAAAAAATTTTTTTGTGAGAAACAGAGTTTCTGGGTTGGAGAATGTATCCACATTCCGGGAGGGGGACATGTCCCCAACTCCTGGGAATAAAGACACTTGTGCTTGGGACCCTTCTGGACCTCACCCATGTATCTCTTCATCCAGCTGTTTATTTGTATTCTTTATAACAAACAGGTAAATGTAAGCAAAGGGACTTCCTGAGTTCTGTGAGCCCTTCTAGCAAATTATACCCACTGAGATTTTTAGAAATCCCTGATTTCTAGCTGGTTGGTCAGATATATGGGTGGCCTGGATCTTGAGACTAGTCTCTAAAGCGAGGACAGAATTGTGCAACTGAACTTTAATGTAAGCAGCCTGTTTGTGATACTAACTGCAGTGCAAGCATCAGACTTTTGGTCGGTTCTTTACTGGTTGTAGCAGTTATACAGACATACCAGGCCGGGTATGCCTGGGCCAGGGTGGCTAGGAAGCAGGCAAACCTCCTAGCCCCTGAGAAATCTCTTTTCTTCTTCCTTCCCTTCCCCTCCCCTCCCTTCCTCTTCTTCTCCTTTCCTCTTCTCTTCTCTTTTCCCCCTCTCCCTTCTCCCCAATCTCTCCCCTTCCCTCCCTTCCCTCTCCCCCTTCCTCCCCTCTCTCTCAGGCTTTTTCACCCTGAGATAACAATGCCCTTTCATCATTGCTTCTCAGGCCTAGGTGAATCCACTCACAGATGTGCATACCTATGGGTCCAGGTATATACAATCAGGGGGAGGGGGACAATACTACAGGTACCCCTCATAGAGGCTAATGGAGGAAAATGCCTAACCTACTCATTTACCTCACATGAACCCTTTTAAGCTGTGGAGTATGTGCTAATTTTGGATAGTACTAGGATTGAACTGAATTGTGGAATACCCAGGTGGTATCAGAGAACTGCTATGTCAGAAAATATCCCACTCGGATACCAGAATTCCCTTGCAACCTGATCCTACTTCCATTTTCAGATCCTCAAAATGTTCTTCTTCCTATCAACCCTTCCTGAGAGCAGACCTTGCTGTCATATTGTATAAGCCTAACATTAAGGGTTCACTAAGGTTGGATGCTTAAATAAAATAGATCTTGGATGTATGTGCTGGGTGTCTAGTTCTAAGCACAGAAGACCCTCCAGAATGCATGGAAAAATCAGGGATGTGGGAAGGGGTCGAAAGAGAAAAGTCCATAGATTTAGCATTTTCTTTTGACAGAGGCCCAGCAAATATCGACTGATTGATCCTGATTTTTCTGAATCAGAATCTATGAGGCTGGCAGTTGAGAATTTTGCTGTGGGGTCATAAAACTGATTTAAACAACTTCTCAGTGCTGGTTACACATTGAAATTACCTGGGAGCTTTTAAAATGCCTAGGCTTTCTCTTGCACCTATGACCTCAAGATCTGTTAGGGTGGGACTCATGAATGTCAGAGTTCTGCAGGTGATTTCAATATAGTGAAGGAGGCAAACCCTAATCTAAGGAGATAGGAAAGGCAGGATGGTGCGCCAGGGTCAGTGTGCAGTGCGATGGGGGTAGGCCTTACGCCAAGAGTTTATCTTGGCTTCTCTAAAACTTCTACCACATTGGAGCCAGCCCACTCTGGCAGAATAGCTTCAATTTTCAGGGGCCACTTCAGATGTTTATTTGAAGTTTCACACTTTGTAGAGGTTCGTAACTAATCCCATATTGTGTGCATTATTGCTATACAAACTGGTTACTGTCAGGACTAGGTATCTGAAATGTAAGGTTGATCATGGGAGTTGAATGACTCCTACTCAAAGTGTGATCCCTGGGCCAGCAGTATTAGCATCATCTGGAACTTACTATAAAATTGACCTATAGAAGTAGATGAATTGTAAAGTCTACCCTGACCTATTGAATCAGAAGCTGCATTTTAACAGGATCTCAGGTTCTCTGAAGTCATGCTGAGGTTTAAGCATCAGTGATTAGGAGGTTATGCTAGTATGGTACCAGCAAAACCCGAACTGTAGATGTGATTCCTTTGGATGCTGCCAGTTTGGCTGAGTTACATGATTATGCAATCAATAATCCTTGCAGTGAGTCATCAATTATCACCCCTCCTCCCCCATTCCCAGACTTGACATTCAAATATATCTACTGCTCTATCCCCACTGTTGAAACCAACATGTGTGGTCTGTTGTTCCTGTTCTCCTGAAAAGTGAAACAGAGAGAAGTTCTTTTTTGTCAATTTAGAAATTAATATTAAAATGTTCTTCTGTCCCCATCGTGTCCACTATGGGCCTGAAGGAGACTCATTTTAAATGTGACCTCCCCTGTGTTCAAAAACTCCTTTTCATCAGCATTTTCATTATCTTGATTATGTTCTTTTTTTTTCTTAAGATTCAACTTAACTGATGAAAAAAGAGCTTTTAAAAAGCCCAGTGTAGTAGAGAAAGCATTGAGTAGGATGGAAATTTAGCAAATTACAATTAAATGTAAACTTTTATCTGAGCAACATGTGTGATTAAGCTCACCAAAGAGAAATCAATCTTGAACATTTTGAAAAATTAAACTTTATTCTTTTAGATTAATAACTGAACTTTCAACCTTATGGGTTTTCTCTATATTGTCTATATTCTATTTTGCTTTTTTTTTTTACTGATTATATTTTTTACTAATTTTGTGGAGAATTGTAGCACACATGGCTAGTGGTTACTATATTGAACAGCATTACTTTAAAGCAAGAAAATTACAGTGTTAAACATTCAATTTTGACTGGAGGTTTAGTGGAGGGTGAGTGAAATATGAGTATATATGTGTAGGGTAAATGTGTTGCTCAGACGTTTCCTTCCGTTGGGCTATACAACCAGCATCTGGTATTGTGTCCTCCCATGATTGTGTATACTCCCAGACCTTGTGACTATGTGCATGTGTGAACGGACACACCCGGGCCTGGGAAGAAAGGATAAAAGGGCAGTGTCACCAGAGAAGAGACAGCATGAGAAGGAAGGCACAACAAAGAGAGATGTGAAGAAAACACTGGAGCAAGAAAGAGGCTGGAGAAGAGAGTGTAGGTGGTTCTGTGCTAAGGCCTTGTCTGCCTCCTAGTTCCCCTCCCATCTCAGGCCTGCCTGGTGTGCCTGCATAATTGCTGGAACCCATAAAGAACCTACCCAGATTGATATACTTGCACTACAATTGGCATCACGAACAGAGTGCTTACACTATAATACAGTAACACAGAAGAACAAAAATGTAGCCCCCAAATTAAAATTGAAAAAGGATAGGGAAAAATGTAGTAGGGAAACCTATCAATACTACTATGCATCAAAACATAACTTTAAACCACATAAAACAAAAATTGATAGATCTAACATGCCTAGAGATGATCAAAGAGATAATGCTTAAAACAGCGACCCATTTAGTAACTTTTCTGCCTCCAAAATACCAGAACTTCTCTTTACCAGAACTCATGATTGGTTTTCTTGTGAAGAGAAAGGTGGAGCGTGTGCCATAAATTGTAATCACCAAAGAGGCAAGTGCATACTAAGACTATATCTATAGAGATGATCCACTGGAACATGCAAGAAGTCCTAGAACTTCAACTTGCAAGAAAATGTAGCTTTACTTAAACTGATTATAAAGTTAAATGCTGTGTGTTGATTTTGTATCCAGCTACCTTACTAGTTCAACCACTATGGAAAGGGGTATGGAGGACCCTCAAGCTAATGAAAATGGATCTACCATTTGACCCAGCAATTGCTCTTCTGGGAATCTACCCAAAAGAGACCTCAATGTGGGTACAAAGGGACACCTGTGCCCGGATGTTTACTGCAGCACAATTTATAATTGCAAGGTCATGGAAACAACCTAAATGCCCC